>VMDR010001960.1:0-105114 GCA_007922815.1 Macrotus californicus
ATGAATTTGGCCATTTAGTACATGTTTCTTAATTGTCTGCTTTTGCCTAAGGATGTCCTTAGAGATAAACTTTAGCATTGGAGACCTCAACTTTGGATTTAATTGTATAGTAGAAATTTTGGATTTTGATTTCCTCTTAGTATAGAATAATATTAATCTCATAGGAAAGTTAAACACAATTTTCAGTACACATGATACCAAATTATAAGTTTTCTCTTCAAGAACTTTAAAATATTCCTATTTGATTTAAAAATGAACAAAAACTGCTTGGTTATGTTTTAAAAATCATTTGGGCTTTCTTGACATCGCTGTTCATTGTTTAAAAGAAATGCTACTTTGTTAACGGACCATTCACATGTTTATTGGGCATTTGTACAGTCTGACAAGTAAAAACAAACTTCCCCAGAATCCAGTATCACAAAACCTTTTGTTTCAAGCCACAAATTAGAAAATCTGTTTTTTCCCGACATTGAACATTTTACATCAAACAGCCCCAGTTTAAGTAAATATCCATCCCTTTAAAAAACAAAATTAATATTAGAATTCTTTTTGTTTGTAAAAAGATCTAGATTCAACAGGTTCCAGATGTTGCAACTGGACCACAGATGTATCCAAAACAACAATAAAGGGAGTGCATTTTTTGTTCTGATTCCAAGCAGAAACAATTGCCACTTATGAATTCACATTCGGGCCACAAAAACTGTACTCTTGATACTAAGGAAATAAATACTATTGTTTTAGCAAAGTGTTTAAAGACATGATGTTATATAAATACCACACCTTCCTATCACAGGATTGGCAGCAGATACAAATTTCTCATCTTTATAAATCCACTGCTGTTGATATTATAAGGGCTAACCAGGCCCCAATATTCATCCATGCCACATTCAGATGTACAAAGAAAAGGTAGCTTCTTTAAATTTAACTCTCCAACAGGCCCCCATGGGGTCACAAACTGGGGAATAGAGTACAGTGTGAATGAGAGGGAGACAAATTCTCATCTGCCCTGTTGACAAAATTGCAGTCTCGTCTGGTGTCAACAGTCCCCTTTGGGGTGAGCTCATTCAATTTGTGTCCCAGGATCAGATTAAAGTTTCCCTCCCATTTTCTCTAAAACATGGCAGCTGGTAGATGGAGATTTTATAAGGCCTTGTGTTGGAGGGGGCAGGAGGGCCTCTGATCCATGCTGGGCCCTCACTTGTGACTGCAGCATCATGGCCTGGCTGCCTCTTTCTTTCACACCAAGAAGGGTTTCTGAAAGATGCTGTAGGCTTGCTGACCTAAATTCAGCCTCAAACCCCTTTCTTCGTTACCCATCTTAACTACAGAGGCTGTTACAGCTAGGGGACCGAATGACACACTTCAGGTCAATAAGATACAGGTAGAAGCCCTTTAGCAGGGGAGCCCCTAGTATGCCATGTCCTGAATAAAAAGGCAAAGACTCCTGAAGAGAAAGCCCTTTGTTCCTTGCTCTTTTCCTTCTTGGACATGGTTGTAAGCTTGGAGGGGCAGCAACACATTGGAGGGCCATGAACTGACAAACATGGACATGAAAATCATTACATTAAAGATGAAGGAATGGAAGAAGAGAAGAAAACCTGAGAGCATCAGCATCATTGAACTTCAGTACCCGCTCTGCTTAACTTAGAATGTAATGTTACATAAAAGAAAAAAACTCCCTTACATACCTCGTAATTTAAGTCACCATTTTCGGTGGGCTTCTGCTTTTGCAGGTGAGTGCAATCTTGATGTATACAGTGATCAAGGAAAGGGAGGATTTTAGGTTTAGAATAAATACGTAAACACAAGCATGTATGTCGGAGAGAACTTGTTGAGTGCTGTCATCTTATTACTTCTGCTAAGTTAGTTAATTTATCCTATCCAAGATGTGGCACTTTTTCTATTAGTCAACATCACCGTATGGAGGAAGTCATGATCAGGAAAAAAATGGTGGGTCAAACTTCTGGAACCCTCTATGACTTGGCCTGGGATTGGAGCTAACTATGTAGCCCATTGCTGGGAAGGCTCTCTTGCCCTTGACATTGCCTCTGAGTAGGGAGCAGAACAGGCAGTCAACAGAATGCTGTACCCAGCACAGAGGAGGAAGGAGGCTAATTTGCATAAGGAGCCAAAGGTCTTGTCAGAAAAAGAGTCTGAGGTCCCTACTGAGATCCCAAGCCCTACTTTCTGATATTTCAAAGTTAGAGAAAGATAGTGGGGTATAATGACATGGCTTCGACCAGATGTGGTCCTAATAAGAATGGAACCAAATGATCTCAAAGAAGAACTCAATGAGGGCGAAGAGAAAGTATGGCTTGGTGACTTAGATCTTATCCAAGTGTCCAAAGATTTGTAAGGCTTGCTGGCTCTGGTCCTGTAGTTGACTTACTTATTCTTCACTCAGATCCAGGGCCCCTCACTGTGGTGCCCCTCCCCATGAGACAATTATACATCTATACCCTATGAACTTGGGCATGGCTGTGTGATTTGCTTTGGCCAATGAAATGTAGTGTGTCACTAATTGAGGGCATTTAATGATATGAAGCTCAGAACAGATACTTGATGGTTATATGCACTGGGGTGTCTCATTTCCAAAACTGAGTCTCACAGAAGGCCAAAGTTATGCCAGGCATCAATAGAATTCAGTGTGTGTGTGGGGGGGGATTGATACTAGTGAAGTTTTTATTAAGTATCTAAAAAAAAGCAAACTTATTCTTAGTCTCATGGAATCATTTATCATTAAGAAATGGCATGGCATTACTGAGAACACTGCTACTGCAGGATAATATTGAGAATGATCAGTTGGTGCTTTTCTTACCTCCCATCTTCTACTCTCAAGCTGTATGTTAAAATCAAATTCTTTTTCTTGGGCCTTTTTCTTCTTCCTTTCTCCAACCTAGGCATCTAGACATCAGCTACCCTCTTCTCTGGGTACACAGAGGCACGGAAGACAAGAAAAAAAAGATGGTATATTTGAGTCTTGAATTCAAAATACACTGGTGAAAAGTAGACAATTGAAGGGACAGTAAAAGGCACAATAGATTTTTCAAGACCCCATGCGATCAGGAGAAAAAATATTAGGAAGCGTTGGAAGGAACCATTCTAAAGGGGTGCAACATACAAGTTAGAGACCATAAGCTCCCACGGAAATCAGCACAGTGTGTTTCCAGTCCCAGAAGGCCCTCTAAAAATCAGTTACAGGCCTGTCTGGGCCTCCTGTTGTGGTCCAAAGAGGACTACTGATTGACAATTGCCAGCACAATGCTCATCAATCATCCAGCATGAGTGACAGTCATCTGCACTCTGAGATTTTGTTCAGGGCCCTCCTCTGATTCACAAGTGGATCCAGGATGGTCAGGAATTTCCTGGAATGCAAAGTAGGATGTGGACACCTTTTAGAGAGTGGTGGTTGTGACCAGGGCTTGTGGAGAAAGCTCCCGCCTGGATAAAACTGGGACTAAAAAAGGCCATCTAAAAATCTCCCAGCATGCTCCTGTTCCCCAGGAATTCACCTCATGCCTGAAGTATAGATTCAGGATATCTAATATACACTTTGCTTCAAGGGCAGAATTTACCAAGGTCTGTATTAGGTCTTAAAAGTTATTTTTTTGTCTTAAAACTTTAATTTGACCCAAGAGTACTGAGAACATATTTTTACAGAAAAACCTGTACATGGATGCTCATAGCAGTATTATTCATAATATGGAAACAACTCAAATGTCCATCAACTAAAGATCAGATAAACAGAATGTATTCTAGCCTTCATACAATGGAATATTATTCAGCCATGAAAAGTAATGAAATATTGATTCATGCTATAGTATGGATGAATCTTGAAAACATTATGCTAAGTAAAGGACCCAGGCACAAATGACCACATGTATAAATAGCAATTATAAGAAATATCCAGAAAAAGTAAACCCATAGAGACAGGAAGTAGATTAGTGGTTGCCCAGAACTGGGGGATTGGAAAGTGGGGAGTACATGTTAATGGGAATAGGGTTTTCATAGGGTGATAAAAATATTCTCAAAGTAGTAGTGACAACTGCATAGCTTGTGACTATACTAAAAACACTTTAAAAGGTTGTGATATATCTCAATCAGAAATTAATTTGTAATAATATTTAGTTTTGATTGCATGTAAAAATATACTACATGCACTTGCTCTCAGTGGATCTGAGATTGAAAGAAGAAAGTTGTAAATAAAAAGCAGAGTCTTGAGAACTCATAGACTCTAAAACAAGCAAACAGTGAATGCTTCAAAGTGAAAATGAAAAATCATACTTTGTTTTCTAACAAAAAAAGAAGGAAGTGAGCTATTTGGGATGAAAAAATTGAATTTTGGAGAAACCTGCTTCAGTAGTCCCCAAGTGTAGCAAAAGACACTGATCATATTGTTCTTCAGTTTCTGGAAAATGTGCTTTTTAAAAAAGATTATAATGCAGTTAAGGCAATATTTAGGAAGAGATTATATGCTGTCCTTGATCAGCAACCTTATTTCTGATATTAAAGCAGCCTCATGATTTTTAAAAAGTCACAAAACTGTTATCTTTATAGAAAAATTTTTGTAAAACATAATTTATTCTAAAAAGTAAAATAAATAAACTTGATTTGTTCATTCTTAACATGAAATGATTTATTTTGGGTTTATTCTAAGAATAGTAAGATACGCAAATCAGGTTTAGATCATTGGTTCAATTGATCTGTATGACCTATTTTTGCCGTCTTCACTAATATAATCTAAGTGTGCATTTTATCTCTTGGGCCCTATTCGCTATCCTGTTAAAACATTACACTTTCAACAGTGTTCTGCATTTAGGCAAGTTTGGGAAATGCTTTTATGGCATAGTTCTCTGCACACCTTTACACCAGAAAAGTGTGCTTAAGAATATGTTAAGTTATGCTATGGGAATGAACAATCCCAAAATTTCAATTGACTATTTGTAAAAGTTTATTTTGAGCTCACATTCCATATTTAAGGTGAAGTGGCAGGGGCTTCAACTCATAGTTAGCATGACAGTGATTCTGTTTCCACATTCACTCCCAGAATTCCCTTAGAGGGCAGTGCAGTGTCTTGCATAGTCAATTAAATTCACTGATCAGAAGAACGCATGGTTCTTCCACTCACATTTCATTGGCCAAAGAAAACTATATGACAACACCTCATTTCAAAGTGGGCAGGGACCTGCAATCATACTTTGTGCCTGGAAGGAAGAGAGACTATTAAACAGCCAATAGGTACCTACTAGTCCAGCCACTGTCCAATAGATGTCAAGCCCCAAATATAATTTCCCATTTACTAGCAGCAATATTAAAAAAAGAGTAAAAAAGATTACTTACCTGGCAGGGGAGATACCATGATCACAAAGGTGGTTTTCTCAGGGCGAGGCTTATCCATTGCACTCCAGGTGTGCCTACTCCTGCGATTTTCCCAAATGTGGGAAACTCGACGGCATGATTTGTGGTAGTGGGGGACTGTGTTCACGCTCTCCCCTGAGAAAAAAGTGAAAAAGAATCAGGTGAAATTAATTTTAAAAATGTATTTTATTTAAACAAATTTATCTAAAATATTATTTCAATAGTAACCATCAGAAATTATTGAAAAATTTTATTTTTTTGAACTAAATCTTTGAAATCATGTGTCTATTTTATACTTATACAGCACATCTCAGTTTGGATTAGCCATAGTTCGAATTCCCAACAGTCACAGGTGGCTAATGGCTGCTACCACGTTGATGGTGTGGCTCTCGTGTTTATGACTAGGGAACATATCACTAAACACTACCACAAACGTGAACTTTCCTTGAAGAGTCTTGTTTTACTTTTTAAAAATTTAACACATACTTTAGTAAAAAATGTTTTATAGATGATTATTGCATGGAAATTGCTCTGGGAAAATAGGCTGTGTTAATCGTAGAGCTGTGCTTCTCACCTGTGTACTAGCTAGAACCCCAGAAGAACTGGACCAGGACCTGGAGGTACCTGTTCCAGTTCCTGGGGATATTAATTAGTTGGAGGGCCTCAAGTAAGTGGTGTGGCCTTGATGAGCCTCAGTTTCCTTATCTGTAAGATGGCAGGCTTAGACAGGATAATATTGAGAGTACTTTTTAAAATCTCACATTCCAAGATTCATGTTAGGATTGCGTTATTATGACAAGGGCTGGACGTTTTATTTTGTTTTGCTTTTTGCAGAAAAATTGGCTGTTGTACAGCAGTGGCCTGTCAAGTAACCTGTTGAGGATCTACATAGTTAGCTCCAATAGCCATGTGAACTTCACATCATTACTGAGCAGTCATTGGCAAAAGGCGGGGTTCTCCTAGATCCGCAGCTTGTGTGGCACAGGCAGCTTCTGAGAACTTGGAAAGAGTTGCTTTAGGTTTAGCGATTTGAAATCAAGACCCTGTTGTCACTGGTGCTCATAAAGGGTAGTCTGATGAATTCTCTCTTCTGGCATTACCACTTGAATCCCACTGGGTATTTCACTTCAAGGGAGGGAGAAGCCCCGTGTTCGTAACCGATTAATGATCCACAGGGTGGGTCAGAGGCCAGAGGAATTATCTGAACAGTAAATGGGGGGGAGCATGAAAACTTCCTGCTTTCACTCCATGGGCAGTGAACTGGTCTGGTTGAGCACAAATGCTGACGTATGAGGATCGGACCTTACTCCTGCACCTCCCCAGGGCTAGTGACTGCTGTGGTCTGGATTTCACTTTGAATGGAGTTCAGCACAGGGAGAAACGGCTTGAAAGAGCCTTGGGCATAGGCTCTGTACATTCCCGAGTTGCACCTGATGTGTTTTCCAGATGATGCTGCAGCCCCTTGCCTGTTCCTCAGATTTCTAGAGCAGCAAGCAGTGGAAACATAAGTGTCTTCCCGTGGTCTGCTCTAAATTCATGCACAAGGCAAATTGTACTAGCCTCTAATTATTCTAAATCTCTTTCAGACAAGACAGCAGGGTTAATTAGCAGGGTTTATTTACTGTTGCATGTGCACTTGGGAATAAAGGATTTAGAACTAGGTCACTAGGTGAGTGTAATTCATTACTAATGTTCAGGGCAAAATGGCTTATTTAGAAATATTAATAATGCTTTTATCATATATAAATTGAATACATATGGTTTTTTCTACTCTCTTAATCCATATAAAAATATACATTGTGTATTTTTATGAGAATCTCAGATTTAAACTGTTTGGACCCCCTTTAGCTCAAAGAGGTGGGAAATTAGGAACTGAAAACTTCCTACTTAAATAGTCGTATTAGACTTCAGAATCTAGGCTAGGATTTTGATTTTTGAAGCTTTATGCAGAAACTCTAACCTTCAACATCATTTTTACCCCTTTGGGCACAAATTCATACCCAGGTTGAGTTTCCCCTTAAGAAATTGCCTTCATGTTTTAAAATAACATGATAAAGAAACACAAAAGAGTGTGCATTTCTGCTTTCCTTCCAACAGAGACAGCTTATCAGTAAATTCCTACATTCCCAGATCAATTTCTGGCTAGCAGGACAAAATGAAATATGTAGTCTGAGTTCAGGTGAGGTGAAGCGAGACTATTTAATAGAAAAAAACAAAACAAAACCCCAAACCTATGTTTTTGTTTGGTTAGAGCTGGGTTTATTTCTGGTTCTATGCGCCAGGCAGTCCTACTGAGTGAGCCAGTGCTGGGTTGGGTATATGAGACATGTTGACCAGTTCTCATTCTTGCTCCGTCATTCTTGGACAGCCTTATGCCGGGGTTCTGTCAGGAATCATTGAGGGTTATTTAGGATCTTCTTCTACAGGCCTCAGATGTGGGTCCACAGGCCTGACCCTTCTTGGCTAGAGTGCCTCATCAGGCCATTGTGGGCTCCTGCCCCCTACTTGCCTTTCCTGTCCATCCCCTCCCTGGTTTCAGCTACTCCTCACCTCGTGTACCTGTGGTTGCCCCAAACACTGTGCACTTTCTCACTCCCACCCTGTCATTCTCAATGTTTTCTCTGATTAGTCTCTTTCATTCCCTTTTCACTTGCTTGCTACATGAACCTTTACTCATTCAAGACCCAACCTGAATTTCTCTCCCTTTGTGAAGTCCTTGTAAAGTCTCTTGCTCGTATCTCTACCACCCTTGTCAGAAATAACTACCACCTCCCCTGTACTTTTAAAGCACACTGGTTATTTTTCTCTCTTTAGTATAGCACTTTCCACATGGTTTTTGATGCTGCTGAGGACACACTACCCCAAAATTTTCTACCTTGGCATATGGAATATTTAACACTGAAGGAATCAGAGAAACCATGAGTACAACTCTTAAGACTTTTACCTGAAGTAGTGAAATGGGTTGCAAAGCAAGAGGACCCTGAAATAGGAGATATTCCCCACAGCCCATGGTTGGGGGAAGGGGAGAAGCAGATGATATGGCTTAAGATACTTTCCATAACAATGGCAAGGTGAGATAGCCCTGTCTTTCCTGAAGGGAAGTGGGCTACTACCCCGGGGCAAAAGGCACACTGACTTCCAGAGTATTCAGGGACTCCTGATGTAGCCTGGGGTTTGTAAGGCATACTGACTTCCAGAGTATTCAGGGACTCCTGATGTAGCCTGGGGTTTGTACAGCGCCTCCAGTAGAGTCAGGGAGGGGGAGGTGCTTGTGTCACTGAATCACTCTTGCCCTGACTAAAGATGGCAGCCTAAAGAATGTAAATGTTATGGGGAAATTGGCAAATGTAGCACATTGAGGGAGGAGCTGGATAGGAAGTCATGTAGGAAGCTCCAGGTCAGAATTTAAAAATAAGGACGCTCTGAAAGAAAAGAAGATTCTGCCATGCTGCCAGTTGTGAGGGAGGGGCTAGTCTGCTCCTTTGAGGATTCAGCCATGTGGCCTGGGCTGGCCATAAGGGTAACAACCATGTGGTTTGAAAGATGTAGAAGGGCCCCCCCGTCTGCCATGAGGTCTGGGGTGTAAGAAGGTACCACAGGATTTTGGATTAAGAGCTGGAATAAGAAAAAGGAGACCTGCTGGGAAACCTGCCTGGAGAACATGGCAGCACAGCTGATGATGCTGGGAATTCAAGGACCTGCCTACCTAACATGGATTTGTGGGAGATGCCTGGAATGCTGAATTGTGACCACGAATGCTGAGCCACGGACTTCTGCTTTTCTGAAAGATGGTACCTCTGGTGTGTTCTGAAACTGGCCTGGTTTGACAAAGGGAGGCAGGACTGTGAGTTTACAGATGTTTTTAAAGGAGTGAGACTTAATGGCAGAAATCTGCCATTATTCTAATTCTGTATAACCTTTAAATTAACATCCCCCTTCCTTTTTCACCAAACTCTTGGCATTGGGAGTCACGCTTCTTGGCAGTGGGCAGTTGAGTCCCACTGCTGTTCCAGAACAGCATTGGCAGGGTTCTATAACAGTTGGTCATAACCCCTTATGTGAGAGGTGCCCTTCCAGTACCTGGAAGAAAGGAGCATCCTTGTCTTTAAGACAGAAGGATTCTGAGAGGAATCTGAAAAACAGGTCTTACTTGCTGCAGTTGACTACACTTTGTCCTATCACATTTTCCAGTACTTTCTACTCTTCATCAAACAGTCAAGTATAACCAGTTCTTCTGGTCTTCATTTCACTATGAAGTTTCCTGTATCATGTAAAACTTGTATTAAATAAATGTGTGTGCTTTTCTCTTGATAATCAGTCTTTTGTTACAGAGACCCATGGAGAACCTGGAAATGTAAAAGGAAAAATATTTTTTTCTTCTTTATGTTTTCTTAATCACTTGGCCCTAACCAAATTTCTTATGTTTTCTGGACCTCAGTTTCATCATCTGTAAAATGTGAGGAAAAGTAATAACTATCTTATAGGGCTCTCATTAAGATACGACACTTGCAAAATCTTTAGTATTGTGTCTGGAATACAGTAAAAATTCAATCAATGGTAGCTAATATTATTATTATTGTAATTATCATCATAATTATTTACAATATGGAACAATGTGGAATAGTGGAACAAGATCATGTATTTGTATTAATCTTTGCAGTTTATTAAAAGCTCTCATAATTTATTATTTCATTGAATCTTTCAATAACCCTATGGCTTAGGTATAATTATATCAACTTTACAAATGAGAAACTGAAGCTCAGAGAAGTTTAATGCTTCCATGTATTGGTCAGCTTGGGCTGTCACAACAAAATATCATAGACTGAGTGGCTTAAATAACAGGAATTAATTTTCTCACAGTTCTGGAGGCTGTAAGTCTGAGATCAGGGTGCCAGCACCGCTAAGTTTTGGTGAGGACTCTCTTCTTGGTTTGCAGACACAGGTCTTCTTGCTGTGTTCTCACATGGTTGAGAGAAAGGGAAAGAAGGAAGGATGGAGAGGGAAAGGGAGAGAAGGAGGAGGGGGAGGGAGCAGCTAGAGCAAGCTTTCTGGTGCCTCTTCTTATGAGGGCACTAATTCAACCATGAGGGACCCACCTTCATGAGCTCATCTAAGTATAAGTATCTCCAAAGACCCTGCCTCCAAGTACTATCACACTGGGGGTTAGGGCTTCAACATAGGGATTTGGTGTGGGATGGGGGGATACCATTTAATCCATAGCACTCCACTTGCCCCTTTCAAGGTTATGTGGCTTATAAGTGGCAAAGTAAAAAATTAAATCCAAGTTTCTCAACTCTGAACCTTGAACTCTTATCCTAAAAGCAGGGACATTTCACATTATTTTGAAACTAATTCAGTTAGGGCTTTCACCTATTATATTGGGTACTTCTTATGATAGACACTCTTTAAAAGGAGATCATAGTGTTTTCCACTCCACTTAACTGACTCTTGGAGAAATTGAATTTGAGAGTATTTCTTCCCTGGTAGTATAGTAATTTCTTTATGAAAAGTACTAGCTAACAGATCCTGGGCTCAGTTCAATTGGAAACTCAGGAGCTGCCAGAGGACCGTCAGGTTTTAAGATACATAATAACTTCAGAAATTATTAATATCATGGAAAAGTGAAGTTTTATAAATTGATGTTTTGGTCTTTTATTTAGCCTACTTAATATGATATTATTTTTAAAACTTCTTAGATATAATGTCGTTTTTCTTGGTGACCAGTGAAGTTCAGAAGAATTTCATTTTTCTCCTTCATAAAAGGTAGGGAAGAAAAGATTTTGTTTTTCTGGGGATTTTCATCTCCAAAGCTTTTTACCTCCAGCTGAATATAGTGGTATCTGTTGTGATTAGAGTAAAAACAGAGGTTGTCCTTTGCTCTTTTTTTTTCCTCCTTTAGATTCTTGCTGTTTCAGATTTTAGGGTTTATTATTTTGCTGCTCAGTTATGTTTTGAAGGTAAAAAATGACCTTGAAGAGTTGATTACACTTCAAGTATTTGTTCTTGAAATTTTTATTTCTATCTTTATTCCTAAAGAGAAAAAAGATCCATTTGTTTTTCACTGCGGTACAATATACTGGTATGTCATTTCTGGAATAACCCAGGGAAGGTTTAAGAAGATGTCGATACAGGAGAACTAGTATCTTGTTTAGAAGTCTGGTGAACAACTCACTTCCAATAAAAGAGCAAATTCAAGGTCTACAGGAGGTCTGATAAGAGGGACCCTTACTCCAGCTCCCTGTGTTTACCGATGTACAATCTAGGAAATGCTATAAGCGATTTAAGATGGTTAATTTTACATGTTGTGGGAGTCCAGAATGAGTCACCCCAAGATGTGCTTCTGTGGTCTGCAGATTGTTTTGAGCTAAAGGCAACTTTTATCACAGGATCAAGAGAAACTTCTCCCCTACTGACACCCCACTTGACTACCTAGAAAAATTTGAATTACAGGTCCTGTGCATGAGAGATATCAGAGGTAACTTCTTTTGACCTATCCGTAGGGCAGAGAAAACTTGTTTACTAAAGATCTCCTCTTCTTATCACGCTGCAATGACCTTTTGAAGCCCCCAAGGCCCCTTACTTCATCCCTAGCTCAGGAAGTCCTACATATCCATGTTTCCTTTCTATCTCTGAACCTCTTGTGCGTGTGGGATCTCTGACTCTCTTACGTATGTAGAGTTCCCGTGTTAATTTGTCGCATGTCTATTTGATTATTAGACAAGCTTGGTTATGAAGAATCTTGAGGGTAGAGGAAAGTTTGCTCCTCCCCAACAATGCCAACTTGACTGGGCTATGAAGTGTCCAGATATTTGGGCAAACACTAATCTGGGTGTGTCTATGAGGGTGTTTCTGCATGACAGCAACATTTGAGTTGGTAGGCTGACTAGAGCAGATTGCCCTCCCTAATGTGGGTGAGCCTCATCCAATCAGTTGAAGAACTGAATAGAATAAAAAGGCTGAGTAAGAGAAAATTTCTTCTGCCTGACTGCTTTTGAGTTAGGATATTGATCTATTTCTGTTTTCAGGCTGGAACTGAAACGTGAGCTCTTCTAAGTTCTTGAGCCTGCCAGCTTTCAGACTGGAACTTACACCTTCAGCTCTCCCAGGTCTCCAGCCTACTGACTACAGATCTTGTCAGCCTTCATAATTGCATGAGCCAATCCCTCGTAATAAATCACCAGTCAATCAATCTCTATATCTGTCTCTCCACACCTTATTGGTTCTACTTCTCTAGAGAACCCTGACTAATACACAGCTCTTCCATGTAAATCCTGTGCTGGCTTTATCAAGTGTCAATTTGACAATGCTGAACTACATTTTCCATAATTTTCTTCCCTCTATGTTTAAGGTGAGCAACAAGATTTTTTTTTTTGCTCAAGATTTGAAAGCACTGGCCATATTGCTTTCGTGTAGAGGACAGAGTTGGGGGATTGCAGGAGTTATAGGTACAGAGGCTCCAGGCACCTGTGCAGCTCACACACTTTGTTTAATCTGCTGCCCCTCCTCATTGGTGTGGAGCAGCAGCTGAGCCTGCAGCTTTCCCACCTGCCCCTGGATCCTTCTTTGGCTTCCCTGACATATGAGCCAAGTGCATGACTCGCTCTGTGACAAAAAACACCAGCGGGACACCTGCATTACTGAAATTGGAAGCAGTAAGAGACATTGATTCTAGTCCATACTCTTGGGTTCCAGCTTGTTCCTCACTTTACATTAGAGTGTCTAAACCTTAGTACTCTAACCATTCAGTTCAGATAATTCTTCACTGTGGGGCATAGTGCATTATAGGATATTCAGCAGCATACCTGGCCTCTACCCACTGGATACGAATAACTCATCCCCCAGTTATGACAACCCAAAATGTCTCCAGACATCCAGACATTGCCAAATGACCTCTGGGTGTGGCAGGGCTGGTGGAGGCAAAAATTAGCCCTAATTGAGAATTGCTGCTTCATATTCATCTTCCCTTCCTGACTACTTGCTGAAGACTTCAGGCTCTAACAGCAGACACAGAGCCTGGCAGAGACTGTATAACCAAATCTCATGATTGTGAAAGGTCAAGTCCCTAAATAAATTCCTTCTTGTATATCTCTCTCCTAGTGGTTCTGCTTCTCTGACCAAATCCTGACTGACATCTCCCTTAGAATTTATTGAATCTTCCTGATTCTTCCAGACCGTTTCACTCCTTTTCTTCATCCCTTTATAGCCTCCCATGCAAGCCACACCCCCACCCATACCCCCAACTCCACTCACCTGGTGAGATAACACTACCTTTGGAAAGGGACCCTAAGTTCCATGGGAAGTGTTCTTGGCCTAGAATGTAGACATAGCTGCCACATAGAAATATAAACTCTGACCTTCGTGCTGCCAGGGCTTCCAAGTTGCTGGCTGAGCTGAGACAGAGCTGTGGAGTTTCCTCAGGGTTCAGTATACTGGGGATGTTATTGCTTTCTTGAGAATCTAAACCTAAAGGGAATAGTTATAGGCTATGTTTTTAAAACCTTTCAATATATTATATACTTTCTTAAAGTGATTTGTATAGAAGTATGTTGTATATTTGAACCCATGAAAATAATTTTCTGTTCATCTAGTCCCTAGTTTCAGGAAACTTAGTAGAATGCAGTACTTTCAGTAGCCAAGTAGAAATTATCAACAGCCAGGATCAAAGCCTCTATTTTCTAGTAGAAGGGTAAGAAAATCTTGAAGAATTGGTGAGAGGAAGATTGAGCTATGATAAAAGTCAACTCTAATCATTTTTTAAATAAGTGTGGTGAATCTGGCACTGTGTCTGGCATTGAATATCTGGTGTTCAACCAGACAGAAGATCTCTGCTCTCATGGAGCTTGCAAAGAAGTAGGAAAAACATACATTGCACAAACTATCACCTGCTCAAGCTCTATGAAGGAACAGTATGGCACATACACATTCTGTATGAAGGAACATATAGAAGGCTGTGGTGGTAAGGGATGGCTTTCCTGAGGGAGTGAGGGCTCTGGTGAGAAGAAGATGGAAGAGACTCATAAGCAGGGACAAGAACTTGGCCCAACAGAGAGCTGCAAGAATGCCAGAGTGGTGGACGAGGAGGCAGGAGAGGCTACAGAGGATGGAAGGCATCAGACTGCTCCAGGACGTATAGACCAAGTAAGGAGCTTTGCTGCTTTTCCCCTGAGGGCAGAGTCACTGAAAGCATGGAAGTCAAGAAGTGGCACAATCTGATTTATAATTTTAAAAGCTCCCTCCGGCAGGCTTGTGGAGATGGGTTAGAAAGAAGCAAGCATGGGAGGGGGCTATTGTGATGGTCAGAGGAGTCAGAGGAGAGATGAAGGAAGCCTCAACAAGAATCATGGCAGTGGAGGTAGTGCCAAGGGAATGGGTTAGAAACATCATTAGAAAGTAAGTGGGTTACAACTTAGTGTTAACTTCAAGGTGAGAGATGCGTAAGAGGGAGTTATGGAGGAAGACTCCTGGTTTTAGCAATCCAATGGGTGTGATGACAGAAAGGAATGTGTGCTATTCGTGTTATTGCTGCCTTCACAGGATGCCTACATCATGAGAATTGGAAGAATTAGCATTAATGCTAAATCACTTTATAAAATGGCACTCTACATTATGGATATAATATCAAGGATAACATTGGTGCCATTTGCTCTTTTTCTGTTGCTGGTTTTTTTGGTTGGTTTTATTTAAATGTGCATTTAACAAATCTGGTATAGGCAATATCTATGAGTTGCAGTTTTTCAGTACTATTCCAAAGATGGACTTCAGTACAACTCAATTTTGAAAGTTGGACACTTGAAATGTGAGCTTCAGGTAAGGCTGGTTCCAGACAATAAAGTAGGATTTGTCACATTCAGGACTCCTCTTCATGGTGGGCCTCTGTCACATGCTTGCCCCCATTGGGTATCCAATTCTCCTCATCCAAAGATTGAAAGAAGAAGGTTTCCAGAATAAAACTAACCAAAAGGATCAGAGCCTGTGATGGACCTTCCGATTGCAGAAGTAAAAGCAAAGGCATTGTCAAGTGCTCCACAGAGGTGCTATAACTCCTGAAAAAGCTAAACATGTACACATAATCTTTTTATACCATTTTGTACAATTTTGTAAAGTGACTCAACAGCAAATAGTTTGTACCACAAAGTTTCCTCACAGGTACTATGTTGGATCCATTTACCAAATGTTTATGCCAAATGTACTGGTGGGAAAAAGAGAGTGTATCACCAGAGAAGAATGAAGAGGAGGACACAGGCTGGGACACGGAGGCAGAGTCTGATAGACATCTCTCTTCATCCCTGGACTTGAAGTAAGGAACAAAGAACCCAATTTCTACACTAGCTTTTCCCAATGTTTAACCACAGATCATCTGCATCAGACTCATTCCTTGGCGCTTTTTAAAAATGTTATTGTGTTCATTGGGTCCTTTGGGAAGCAGAGCCTAAGATGGAATTGAGAATGGAAGAGGTTTATTGGGTAGCAACGCCTGTGAGAGATAGAAAGGAGAGGAAGCAGTATTGGGCACAGAGAGGCTTTACACCAGAATGCTCATCAGACACCTATGAAGGAAAGGAAAGAGGAAAGGAGCCACGATTGGACAGGGAGTGCTCAGAGCATGAGAAAGACCTGACAAAGTCTCAGCCAACTCAGTGGGGAGTTTCAGAGCAAAGATTGCCCAGCAGAGTTCCACAGTGGGCAGAAATGGCCACGCCCTAATACCCCTGCAATATTTTATCACTGGTTGGAAGAAGTATGTGGCTCTGGCTCAAAAACCAGGATGGATCCTGCAGGTACTAAAACTGGAAGGTGTCAGCTGACTGTGCTCTTCACAGCTGAGAAGGAGGTTTTTTCCTGGAGGGACATTGATCTCCTCTCCTCTATGGCTGCCATAACAAGTTTCCTCAACCCACCCTGCACTTCCTACAGCAGACTCTGGTGGTGGATCCCTAGAATCTGCATTTCAACAAGCTTGCCAGGTGATTCTGATGCACCCTGAGGTTTGAGACCTTCTGGGAATCTGCATACATCCCATCAGGGATGGTGTCCCTTGATGTCATAGTTCACCTGGAGATTCACCTAGGTCTATATGCATTAGGAATGCTTTTGGCTGAAAAAGAACAGAGCACCTGATAAGCAGAGGCTTAAGAAAGAAGGATATTTAAATGTTTCGCAAAACAGGAAGTCTGAAAATAGGTCATCCCAGGGTTTGGTCCAAAGGCTCAATAGTGTCATCAAAGACTCAGGCTCTTTGTGTCTTTCCGCGCTGCCCTCCTCAAGGTGACAGTTTGCTTTCTTAAGTTTGTCAACTCATCACCACGAATTGAAGCCACAGTTCCAAACATTACATCTTCAAACATTTGGAGGTTCAAACAGGAAAGAAAAGGTTGAAAAGAGTTCTTATTTTATCAGAGAGGAGAATCTTTCCCAGTTGTGCCCCAACTGATTTCCTCATGTTTTGTAGGAGAACATGACTGAAAACGTGAGTTTCTAAGAATCACCATAACTGGCTTAGACCATTGTAATTCAACTCCTAGAGTTAGGGATACTGTCATCACAACCAAAATGAGAGCTATATTAGCAAGAAATGGATTCTATCCAGAGCCCACAGGAAGGAAAACAGTCCTGCCAATGTCTTCATTTTAGCCTTGTTAGAGCCCATTCAGATTTCTAACACACAAAACTGTATGATAGCAATTCATATTGTTTAAGCCACTAAGTTTGCGGTAATTTGCTACAGCAGCAGTAGAACAATCATACAGGATACTGGAGGGAAGGACCTAGGAATTCAGTCAATAAACTTAAGTTTAGGTCAAGGGTGTGGCTATGGGTGGGAGTCTGAGTTGAGGTAGTCAACCAGATTATTGGAAGAAAACACCTCACAGAACTAGACAGTTTAAACCAAAATTTTGTCATGTTTTCTATATCTAGGTCAAAATTATATGGCAAAATGTGAATGTATTCGAGTTCTTTTGTTTGTTCTTTCACTAGCAGGCATACCTAGCAAAAATGTTTTTCCTCGTCTTCTTGCAGCTGATCTTTATTAGTGTTTACTGCTCACTGGTATAAACTGTGCTACTCAGAATTGGATTAGGGAAAGATCTGGTCTAAATTAAAATGTAATAAATGAGCACTGCTTACATTTCCTCACGCCCTCCCTTCTCCACACAGACATCGAATTACTCTGGAAATGAAATGCAAAATAAAACGCGGAAGGATTCTGTTCTTCATTAACGCGTAATTATAAAATGCTGGGGCTCCCCTGCTGGGTGAAGTAAAGCCCATGGCAGGGGTGGGAATGCTTGAGGGTGGGACAGCTTTGTCGCTGTTAACTATGGATGAATTATTACTTTCACATCTTTACGAAGAGATGAATAAAAATGAGGACTTAATAAGATCTGTCTCCTCTTACAGAACCGTAATGACGCGAGGAATGCGAGTGGGCAGGACTGTTCCTTTTGCACGAATAGAAGCTGATAGTCTAGAAGCATTTGGTTCCTCTGTCCTTGCTGTTTTTTTCTTTAAATAAGCTAAGGAATTTAATAAGCAACTTCTAACTCAGCTTTATTCCCTATTTTAAGCCACTTAGTCTTTTTGATAAAAGTAGCAAAGGTGGTAGGTATGATCTTGATTTACTTAAATTTACTTTAAAGATATTTGAGGTCTCAGTACTGGAAGAAGAGAGAAGCTACACAAGGTACTGCTTAGTTCTAGGATCAGACAGACTTAGCTTATCAGGCTAGATGCGAGGCCACTCACAGGTTCTGTTTCTCTCTCTGGGTAACGGTAGGATAATAGTTTAACCAGCCAAACAGGATTACTAGGAGAACTTGATGAGGTTGTTGGTTAGAAAAACAAAACAAACAAACAAAAAAAGGAGTGCTTGCACAGTGCCTGGTCTTTGCTTAAAGAAGGGAGATTAATGTTCTTATCATCTCTGTTCTTGGGAGTGAAATATGGGAAAGAGACAGGACCTGTGTCCCTCATCCCATGTCCTTCTCTCCCAACCCTGGCCTTCTTGGATCTAATTAAAAACTTTGTATTTGACCTAAAATTTGACCATCAAAAAGCCACTTCTTTCTACAATACTTTCACAAGTTCTAAATAAGGAGGAAATACTAATTGGTTTTCTTATTAATTCATATAAAGATGAATGAGATATTTGTAAGGATACTTTGGTAAGAAGATATGTAGGTATATTTTTTCTTCAATGAGCTTATAAATACTCTTTAACGATGGAGCTGCACTTTCCAATATGGTAGTCACTAGCCACGTGTGGCTATTTAAATTTAAATCAATTAAAATTAAATAAAGTAAAAAATTCAAGTTTCTTAATTGTGCTAGCCACATTTCAAGTGCTCATAACCACATGTACTACTACTGGCTATCACAATGGACAGTGAACATACAGAACATTTCCATCACTGTTCTATTGTGTTCATGCTAACTGGCTTAAACTGATGTTCAATATACACAGGATAAAAAGTAAAAGGGGTGGGGACACAGTGTTGAAACACAAGGTAGGAAGGGAAGGAAGAGAAATTTTATGGGTTTCATAAATTTGTACAAATCTGACATTTTGCTGTAATTAGAACACTAGACACTGAACAATATTGCCCATAAATTGTCCATGGAGAGTGTAAGAAAACATATTTTTAAGCTATTGAAAATTTTGATGATGTACTTCACATTGTGGATAACAGAAATTTACTCATTCATCAGATATTTACTGAGTGCCTCCCATGTGCCAGGGGAGTGAGCCATGTGAACATCTGGGAGGAAGGTGTTCCAGAGAGAAAAAAGTAGATCAGGTTAGGAAAGATCAGGATGTGGAGATGGGGAATAGACTGAAGAGGGAAGGTAGGGTTAAATAGATTGATCAGAGAAGGTAGCCCCTGAGAAGGGGAGATTTGAACAAGACTTAAAGGGGGTGAAGGTGTGACCCATGTGGCTATCTAGAGGAAGAGTGCCTGCAAGGGCACATGTCCTCATGTACATTCAAGGCACAGCAAGAAGGCCATTGTGACTAGAGCAGAGAGGGCAAAGAGGAGAGGGAAAGATTGTTACCAGACTGAATGGGTCTGTTTGCACACATAAAAGTCCAATAAGACATGAACAGGAGTTTGTAACTGAAAAAGTAAGGGTTGATTAAGAAAATGGCACCATGCCGAGTCACAGGTAGCTAGCTCATGCTCAGAGACCTGGCCCCTGAGGGCTCCCAGGGGAGGGGTTATATAGGGGACAAATATTTGATCATGGTGACTAAGAGAGTTAGGGATGTGGTCTTTACTGACTGGTTGGTGCCAGCTTACGGGGAACGTGCGTCTGGTCCTGATGTCAGCCATGGGATTGCTTTGTCTGGTTTCTCAGGGACGCAGTCTTTGGGGTCATTCTGGAGCTGAAACACAACTGAAGCCTAGATATTATCTCTAGTTTGACCAAACCCTTGTTTCTGTGGTCAGCAGACCCGAGGCTGAATGCTGACCAGGACCTCATTGTCCTGAGGGCTTCATGATTAAGTAAGGGAGAGGGAGGTGGATGAGTCAGGGTGCTAGGTGAGGCCAGTTTGAGTCTAAGGAAAAAAAAATCAACAGAGCAGATTAAAGAAAATAAGTTTCTTGCGTGGTTACAGGGATGAGGTCTAAGAGGTAATGAGGAAGGAGGAGCAGATGAAATTTATTTTTATGGGGCATTGTTATTACTTTAGTTTTTACTTGGTCATCGAATAGTTTTTAAAGCAAGACAGACTGATCTGACTTAGGTTTTAAAAAGAGTCCTCTGGATTTTGAGTTGAGAGGGTCATGGCTTAGATAAGGGTGGTTAGAAGAAAGTTAGTAAGAAATGATGGATTCTGGATAAATTTTGGTAGAGCCCACATATGTGTTGACAGATTGGGTGTGCTGTGCAATGGAAATTCAGGAATCAAGATGAATTGTAAATTTTTGGCCTGAGTAACTTCAAAGATGGAGTTGCCATCAACTGAGATGCAGAAGACTGTAGGTGGAGCAAGTTTTTCTTTTTTGGTGGAGCAGGGCGGGATGGATAAAAAATGCAACATTGGACATGTTGAGTGTGAGATGCCTTTAACTGGAGAGGTTGGGTAGGTGATTGAATATAAGAGTGTGGAGATCTCTCCAACATTCAAGTGTTTGGAAGTAGCATAATATAAACTTGGACAAACAGACTAGTAATGGGTGTTTAAAGAAACCATCCAAATGCATAGATATAAACAACCACAAAATTATTAATATTACTCATAAACATGTCTGGCTATGTATGAATTGTCCTTTCCCAAGGTGTTTGCAACTTGCTTGACAGAGAGTGGAAATAATAACCCAGACTTATATGCTCTGTTTTTTGTCATGTGAATCCTGAGTTTTATTGTTCAGATCTGCTTAAAGCAATGCATATATGTGCTGGCATTAAGCAATAGCTCTATCTGTCTTGTTCAGCAGAATAGCCATGTGCCACATGCTCCTCAGAGCACTTGACATGTGACTTGTCCAAATTGAGATGTGCTGTACTTGTAAAATACACATCTGAGTTCAAAGATTTAATATGAATAAATGCAGAATGACTCATTAGTAAATATTAAAATATTGGTTACATGTTGAGATGATGTTTTGGCTCTACTGGATTAAATAAAAGGCTGTGGATAAAAAAGGGGCCACATACTAAACCTGGCAAGCTCAGGGGAGGGTTGCATGGCGGCCTTAGAAACTCAGGGATGGGAAGTGACCACACAGGATGGTCTGAGATGAAAACTTCCTAAGTAAAAGCAGCTCATGGCAAGTAGTCATGTCCTAGGCTGGCATTTTTCCCTAGCAAAGATCAAATCTTTCTCTTAACTGAGTCTGGTGGGTTGTCTTTTTTTGTTTTCATCTATGATAACATACCTGATAATATTACAGAACAGACCCCAGGGTGGGGGGGAATGATATACTATTACCGAATGGACCCACACCTGTGCTCCGGGGTTCCCCCTCCGAATACCAAGTTTGTCTTGCCCACCACCAGGGAAAGACATCTCTCAATGCCAGAAGATGGTGAAAAGGAAAGGGATTATTTATTTAAAGAGTTATACAAACTTAAGAGTAATGACTTAATGTCTTCATTGAGATCCCAAAGTCCTTTAGAATTCCCACAAACCTTCCTTCCTCCTCTGCCCAGTCCGGGGTATCGTATCTCAGGAAAAGAAGTAGAAGTCCATGGTTCTTCTCTGCCCAAGCTGCGTGGTCCCAAAAAGACCCTGCATGGCTGCCGTGCCTGGGTTTAAATCCCAGCACCAATCTTCCTCTGCTGCACCATTTCTGACTCCTCCCACAATTGGCCACAGCTGCCTGCATTCCCGTATTTTCCCAGCTTTACTGGGCTGCCATAGTAAGTCTGGGTAGATGTGGCCCTGTGGTGTGGAGCCAATCATCTCTAAGCTCTTACGCAGGCTCTGTAACCAGGGCGAGTTGCCTCCCAGTTACATTGTGGGTTGAAGTCACTCCTATCCCCCTGACTCAAAGCCTGACCACGGCTGTTTAACATATCTGTGAAACCAGTTAAAGGTTATAGATATGTTAAATGACCGTTCTAGAGGTTATCTGCAAAACTGTTGCTATTCAAAACTCTCAATGGCCCTGTTCCATGTGTCCTATCCCCCAGCTCAGACTTGCGGGGGTGAGGACATTCTACATATATTTTTCTAATATTTCTTGGACACTGAGTTCTGGACCCCATTACAAATCCCTATTTGCACCACCCCCCCCCTCCCTGGCTGCACCCTGTTACAACAACAGTAACTTTGGAATATCAAAGTAATTTCCTTTTATCTGGACCCCTCAAAGCACAATCACTGCAGCAGAGCAGAGACCACAAATCCCCTCCTTGTTACTATCATCATGTTCATTGTTAACTGTCTTATACTCACCTATGTAAAAAGCATGTGTTTGTTTTACTTTTTAACTAATCCCAGAGCTTCCCCTCTTTTGCTTTCTCCCATCTCCCTAATCTATCACCAATGGATTTCATGTAAGCCCCTCACACCTCTTCCTTTGATGGTAATGTATAAAATAAGGCGCAAAACTGCCATTCTCTGGAGCATTTTCTCAATCTATTGAGATTTTGTTTCTGGGCAACTGTTGTCAGTTTGACTCAAATAAACTCAAAATTCTTATAGGTTTGGACGTTTCTTGCGTTGACAATGCATTCTTAAAATTATGTACCTATTGTTCACCAATTTCTTTTTATCTTTTTAAATGTTACTAGAAAATTTAAAATTACCAATGTGATGTGCCTTCTATTTCCGTTGGACAACACTGGTGTAAAGTGCATCTCTTAGGCTTAAATTTTTGTAAACAAATGGCTTTTCTTAGGAAGAAAGTAGTTTGCAACATTTCTTTCCATTGATTATTTCATTGTGAAGAAGAGGATCCAGAAATCATCAGGCTTTCCCACTGTAGCAGGAGGCTCCGAAACCAGTCCTAAAACAGAAGCCGAATCACAAGCCTTTGGATTGGTAGTGTCCCCGCCCCCCACCGCCAGATTAAAAGTGGTAATTATGTCCACATTGTCTGACTAAATGCTGCTGGTGTGTGACATAAAAGCTGGTTTCAGGCAACTCTTTCCTCCCTGAAAAGATAATAAAGGTTGGGGCTGAGCCCCCACAGCTCTCCTGTGCGGCTTGACACCTCCATGGCAGCTACCACTTGCAGAATAAGAGGGAAGAATGGTTCTGAGAACCCCTGGGAAGTGTGTGTGGGGGGACCCCCACTGTTCTCTAAAAGGCATTCTAAGGAAAGACTTCACAGAAAATCAATTGCTATCACTTAAGACCTTTCCTTTAACTCACTATATTCCATTGTAGGCTTATTTTTTTTTCTTAGAATGGGACAAAGCAATGTGTGAAAAATTGTATACTGTTCCTGTGGTGTCTTTGAAAGCAAGTTTATAAATTCCTAATATGCATTCCTATTAGTCAGGAATCTCAAAGAGAAGGGGGTGTCAATAAAAATCATCCACTAAGACAGATGACAGTTATTGAAGCGGGGAGAAAGGGCATCTTGGCAACAGAATGATGTGGCTTCAGGAAAGATGACGTGAATTTGGAGAAAGGAAAAGCATGGAGGCACAAAGCCCCACACCCCCAGCCCGTGAAGTTTCTGAATCAGGCTGCCTGGCCCTTTCAAGCCTTTGCTTCCCTGTGGTTTGAGCCTTTCCTTCTCCGGGGGAATCAAGGGGAGATTTCTGCTGGAAAGACCAGGTCCTGTTAGTTTACCTCATTTGCTCTCTCTGTGCGCCTAATATTCTTTATTTTTAAATCAAATTTTTAAAATACATCAGCTGCTTTTGCCCCAACATGCTGTATGATTAAGAGCCTGGAGCTTAGAGGCACACAAGGCCTGGCTTCTAACCCAAGTCTGTTATTTCCCAGCTGTGTGACCTCAGGGAGCTGCCTAATCTGAGAGCATTGATAGTCTTCGCCCTGAGGGTTGCTCTGGTCGGAACCAGAGAGTGTGCCAGGCTGAGGGTCTGGCACATCGGAAGCACTCAGAAATGTTAGCTATTATTATACTTATTATAATAAAAATTAGACACAATTTTAGAGAACAAACTGTAAAATAAGCATGTCTGTAGTTCACAGATAATTAGAATTTTACAGTACTCAATCTGTCTTATTTCAGCATAAGGCATTAAAGTTTTTACCAGGCACTTGTCTAACAGACATGGGGACCAACCAATTCATCATTCCTTAGGTGCGAATAACTAAGAACAGGGACAGTATGCTCCTTAATTCTCTCTCTCTTTATTCAAATAGCCGAGGGTTAATATAATGAATCAGTAATTCCCAACATTTGTATGCAGTATAAAATGGAGCTGGATGCTGCTTGCTGGACTGAAAAAAGCAAGCTCCCTACAGAGCTGGAGGGGAGGGCGAGGTGTACATGTGGAATAAGGACCTCTCTATTTCCTCCTATGTAAAAATACTTCCTAGGACTTTTACTAGGGGATTAAAGGGTTATACACCTTAGATCACTAGCTGGCATATGTTATCCATTATTCTGGATATTCTTGCTATTGGAAACACTTGGCTGATTATAACTGGTGCTTTCCAGAGTCACAGGCTATATAGACTCAAGAGACTCTAGTCCTAATATGACCCCAAATCATCCACAGGACCTCGGGTCTGCAGATTTCATAAAATCTGTGCCTATCTCCAGACTCCCGGAATGTCTGCTTTTGTGCCATGGGGCCCCAGATCCCCAGAGGCAAAGTTGTTTCACAGCCTGTGTCCACCAAGCTCAGGCCTGCAGCACAGTGGCGTTAGTTAGAATTTGCCCATTAAAATTTTTGCTCTGACCTTCCAGGGATCTTCCTGTTGCTATACAATATTGTAGCAGAAAGACTGCAATACGATACATTGGGACAAAGCCAGGCCAAAATCTTCAGGCTTTGGGGGGACCTCTGTGGACAAGGGAGAGAGGAACTTTCCATTCCTGTCTGCTCTGGCGGGAGGAGAGCAGGCTGAGACTAGGAGTAAATGGAGCGGCTGAGAGATTTTCAGGCTGCTCAGTGGACAGCATGATGATTGGGTCTCAGGGGAGTCGAAGAGCATGCTCCCCGGGATGGGAAGTGAAAGCCTTCCATTCTCCAGACCGGAGAAGCTGCAAATTGAAGTGGTTGAGTTTGAGATCCGGCAGCCCCTGAGGCTTGTCCATTTCACTCTAAATCTTTCACCTGCTCCCTCCCTTCCTCACAAGGGCACTATGGGTGCCAAGAGGAGAAGGGGAGGTTGTGGGCAGGAGAGGAGGAGACAGAGATGTGGCAGTGAAGGGCACTGCTGGCAGTTCCATGGGGATAGAGAGGTGAAGGGTGGGGGTGGAGAAGAAAGTAAGGGGAAGCAAAACAGATTGGGTTAACAATCATTTACTGAGGTATTTGTTGGAGGAAATAATAAACAAAGCACTTCCTATGTATTCGCTCCCTCTGTCTGGGGGCAGGTGCACAATTATCCCCATCATGGAGATGAATGAGAAGAGATACAGCAAGCTTAAGGCACTTATTCATTAGGTTGAAGAGATAGGATTCAAACCAAGTTGGTAGTCTCCAAAACCACAGTGAGCTGCCTCCTACCAGCCCCGAGCCTCCAACCCCAGCGGAGAATTGAAAATGTGTCCTTTCAAAGCCAGCAAACTTTGGGTGGACTAGGCTAGGGAGACAGGAGCATGTATCTTGTTTGGCAGGGAAAGTTGACTGAGAGGCTGAAGAACGTTCCAGAAAGTAGATGTAGTAGAATGTAGCTTAGATCTCCCTATGAGAAATTGAAGGGATCCTCCAACCTCACCTCCTGCCCACCCCCAAGGGGCACCTGCTATTAGAAAAGGAGAGACAGAGCAGAGGGGAGCAAATTCTCTAGGTTTTGGAAACTAGGAGAGAATTCTGAGTTACAAGTTGAGGGTGTGAGGGTAGACACTGGGTTTGCTCCCCTCTGGTCCTAGTTCTCCTGTCCTGCTTGTGGTAGCACCAATGGGTATGTGAGAAGACATAGAAATGTGACTGGATTTGGCCATTGAAATATGAGCTAAATGTGTGTATTTCTAGAGGGACATATTGAAGAGCTAGTGTGAGATCCTCCTTCTGGTCTGTTAACATCTGCTGTCACATCCCCAGCATTCCCAATGGGCCAGGCTTCTCAGACAGGGTGCTGAAGTGAGGATGAAGAGGAGAGCACCCTGCCAGTGTGCACTGGACACACAGTGTAAATGAAATAAACCTTTGATGTTTGAAGCCGCTGAGATTTTGGAGTTGTTTGTTATAGCAGCATAACCTAGTCTATCCTGACTGATACAAGAACCATGTACAAAATGAAGCCATTCAGTCAGTTCAGGACTTATCTGTGAGTGTCCCTATAATCACATCTTCTCTGACTCTGACCCCCCTGCCTCTCTCTTATAAGGTCCCTTGTGATTACAGAGGGCCTATTTGGATAATCCAGGATACTCTACTCATTTCAAGATTTTTAACTTAATCACATCTGCAAAGTATCTTTTGCCATGTAGCTGTACTAGTCTGCATGACAAAATACCATAGACAGGGTGATTTAAACAACATAATTTATTTTTTCACAGTCTAGAGGCTGGCAAGTCCAAAAGCAAGGTGCTGGTCAGTTTGGTTCCTGGTAAGAGTACTTTCTGGCTTGCAGATAGCTGCCTTTTTGCAGTGTCCTCACATGGCCGAGACAGTGAGCCCTCTGGTGTCTCCTCTTGGTCACTGGTTGGTTTAGCAAAGTGGAGATAGCTGGGTATTCTAACCTGGTGGCATGGTAGAGGGGAATGCTTGATTGGAGTAGCTTCATGAGAGAAGAGGAGAGAGGTAGAGGAGTGGACACAGTAGTGAATGGAGGAGAGAACACATCAAATAACTTTGTAGGGAATTTTGATCAAAATAGGAGCAATGAAAGCAGTGGTATCTGATATTGTCATCATCAGCATCATCATTGATTTGATACCTTTGCAAATATTGACTAATGCCTTTCATGAGCCCCAGAAGGTAGAGGAATCAAAGAAGGATAAACTGAGAGTCTGCAAATGCTTTGGTCCTAACCCCCACGATTCAGTAGAGATGCTCCTGAAGGAATTCACATGGCACAGATGCCCTGAATTCTGATAGTGCTGCCAACACTCTTTCCTTCTTCCCTTCTTTCTTTCCTTTTTCCATCTTATTTTTTGCTTATTTATTCTTGCCTTCATTCATTCCACAAACACATATTAGCCCCCACAAACTTTGAAACTTGGATCCAGCGAGGGGGATTAGCATAAATTAGCGAACAGTAAAATTCTGTTTCTTAATACATTTTTTTTATTTTATCTTCTATACTTAAGAATGAAAATATTCTTAAATTTCAAAACCAATTGGTTTTGCCCTGGCTACGTGGCTCAGTGGATTGAGTGCAAGCCTGCAAACCAAAGGGTTGCTGGTTCGACTCCCAGTCAGGGCATATGCCTGGGTTGTGGGCCAGGTCCCCAGTGGGGAGCATGTGAGAGGCAACCACACATTGATGTTTCTCTCCCTCTCTTTCTCCCTCCCTTCCCCTCTGTCTAAAAATAAATAAATAAGAAATCTTAAAAAAAAACAATTGGTTTTACCTGCCAAAAACACACTCCCTGATTAAGTTGCAGGCATTTCTCTAAATAGTTTTACATGCAAATGTTTCTGTTACATAGTTTTTAGAAGTATTTTTTGGAGAGCAAAGTCTGGGTAGCAATAGGCAAATAATTTATATAATGAATTCATTAACTTAAAATGATAACTATTCTTTTTTAATTTTTAAAGCTGCCCTCTTAAATGAATGGAGAATTTCATAAATGCTTCTAATTTTTTTTCAGGGCATCACATTTCTGAATTTCATTCTTTCTTAACTTTCTCAGAACTCAGAATCTTCCCTTCCCTCATTCATATACTCACTCTTCATTCTTTTCTTGCATTTCACTGTGACTTCTCCTTAGTCTCTTTGTTTTATCTCTGTCCTGGGTGTGGCTAATAATGATACATATGTCTAATCACTGCTTGATATTGTTGTTGTAATCACCCCATATCTACTGGGTCTTTCCTCACTGTCCATTCTATGATACAGGGGTGTCCAACCTGCAGCCTGTGGGCCGCGTGTGTCCCAGGATGGCTATGAGTGCAGCCCAACACAAAATCGTAAATTTACTTAAAACATTATGAGATTTTTTTTGTGATTATGTGTCGCAATGTATTTAATGTGTGGCCCAAGACAACTCTTCATCCAGTGTGGCCCAGAGATGCCAACATCATTCTCCCTTGCTAGGATACTTTTCTCACGTGTTATGATCCCCTGTTAGAAACTTATCAAAGTGTTTCACTGAAAACTTCTTGGTTTAAATAAAGGAAACAGAAATAATTTTTTACAACCTTGATATTTACCTGTCCAAATGCTATCATATGAACAACCTAGAGCATTGTGTTCTGGTCTGGATACCACATCTTAAGAAAGACCTTGACAAGTTGAAACATGCCCATTGACAAGTGATCAGAAGTTGGAAAGCCATGTCAAGAGGAATGAATGAAAGATTTTAGGGTTTTTTTTTTGTTTTTTTTTTTTTTAAAGAAGTCTTGGGTGGGAGTGGGGCATGAGTAGGCAGGGATAGCAAATTAAGAGAGAGTTTGTCTGGGATGGGGACTGCTTCTATGGGCCACACTGGGTGGCCATCTCAGGAAAACACTGGTACTTGGGATGAGGGTGGGGGCAGTACCCTGAGAGACACTCAGGAGACAACTGGCTGTTATTAAGCTTGGCCATTGGTAGAAAGAGCACTCTCCCATTCCCCGCATCTACCTGACCGCGGCTTCTGCTACTTTTCCCAGTTAGACCTCAGAGGCAGGGGTGGTTAATGGCCTCAAGGGACTAAAGATAGTTCCACACATAAAAATCATGGGGCAATGGAAGAAAACATGTACCATGAGAGAATAACTGCAGAGAGAACAACCTGTGCTGGAAGGACCCCTATTGACAGATATGAATAGGAATCTTAATCCTAAGTAAGACATTGCAAATGTGAAACAAAAATTGATAGTTTTGCCCTGGCCAGGTGGCTCAGTTAATTGGAGTGTCATCCTGTGCACCAAAGAATCCCGGATTTGATTCCCAGGCAGGGCACTTACCTAGGTTGTGAGTTCGATCCCTGGTTGGGAGGTGTACAGGAGGCAACCGATGGATATTTCTCACATCAATGTCTGTCTCTCTTTTTTTCTCTCTCTCTCATCCTTCCCTTCTCTCTAAAGTCAATAAAAACATATCCGCAGGTGAGAATTTAAAAAAAGAATTGATAGTTTTGAAGGAAAGTCAACCAAAGATACTGGATATAAAAAATATAACTCCCCTCATAAAGAATGAGTTGGAAAGCTGATGGACTGCCAATGGAGTAGAATCTAGAAACCAACCCATATGTGCACGGGGGCTTGATGTATGTATGCAGCATCATAACATAGTAAGAGGAAGATGGGTCACTCATCATTAGTCTCTGGAAAACTGGTTCACTATATCGGGAAAAGTAGGATTAGATCTCAATTTTTTTTAATTGGATTAAAAGCCAAATGTGAAAGAGAAAGCTACATGTCTATTAGAAAAAAAGTAGAATATTTTTTGTAACATTGGGATGGACAAGGATTTCTTAAGGTGACAAAAAATGAAAAAACATAACAGAGATAACTGATGGAATTAATGATCCCAAAATTAAAGATGTCTAATACCATAGACAAAGTTGACAGGCTATAGATGGAAGGTGACAAAGTGGGTAACTGACAAAGACAGGTTTAGAATACACAGATAACTCCTGTAAAGCAGATAAATAAAAAAGAACAAAGTAATGTAGCAGACCCTGCTGATGCCCTGACTGCATCCCTCAGCCCACCTCTGAATTCACCTGCAGCCTTGCTGGACAGTTGGTTCCTTGCATCACACAGCTGCCCACCTCAGTGTGGAAACCTCTCTCTTGGCCTGAATGTTCTCTTAGGTCCTGTCAGAACACGCTCAATTTAGGTGCAGTGAAAACTGGAAGTGCTGGTGGTTGAATCTCCGCAGGGACAGCCTCAACCAACGAGGACCAAGGGGGTAGTGTATAAATAGCCCAGCTTCCCCATTTCTTGGTGTGTCAATTCTGAGGAGTGTTCACATGATTCCTCAGAGGGTTCCCAGAAGGACTCAGCCTCAGTTGCCCAGCAGCAACCTGCTCATGACCTACTCTTTATTGAATTTCTTCCTTCCTTGTCTTACTATTTTTACTCCTTCACTTGTGCTTCTGAATAAATGACCTGCACTCAAGTCTTTGTCTGAGGGTCTGCTTTCCGGAGGACACAAATTAGCACAGATATAAATAAACCTTTCAGAGAATGGGAAATATGAAAGGCTAACAAATGTGGGAAGAGATGCTCAACTTCAGTAATCAGAGAAATAAAAACCATATAGAGCACTATAACTTTACCCCTAAAAGTTTGGCGAAAATTAAAAATACAGATTTTATAAAATGCTTGTGAGAATGTAGAAAAATAGAAACCCCATATACCACTAGTGCAGCCATTCAGGAGAGTAATTCACGGTGCGTAGTGGATTTACATGTATGCACAGCTTACAGGCTCACAGATCCTCTCCTATGTACACGCCCCATGCACACTCACACATATTCAATCCTACCTGGTCTACGAGTCAAGGCTGGTCTTCAGTGCTCCTGGTAATCCTACCATATTTCCCATGTCCATCTATTTCCTTTGAAACTTCCCTCTTCTAATACCTTCTCTTCCTTCCTCACATTCAGCTGATGACCTCACGTATTATTAAATTGAGAATGTGGAAGCAAAGAGAAAGATATTTCTATGAGTCCCCATCGTCAGATGTGCCAGTCTGTCAGAAAATGTGCCTGCATCTCTGTCTCCCTCCCTCCCACACTAACTCCTTCCATCTCTCTCACCTCGAGAAGTTTGCCCGGGATTGTCCTTTCTCCTGCATGACGTTTTTTCCCTCCCAGTTAGACCATTCCCATCAGCATGCTGTTGTAGCCCTCCTTCAGGGGCAGGAGGAAGAGGGAGAAGAGAGGAAGGAGGGGGAGAAAGGAAGAACAAAGGAAAGAGAACTTCCCTCTTTCATACAGGGTGGGGCAAAAGTAGGTTTACAGTTGTGAGTACGCAAAACACAGTTTATTCTTGTGTTATTATTTATGAATGATTATATTTTCCATGTGAACAACTGTGAACCTACTTGCCCCACCCTCTACATGCCCCTCATTTGTTTGCTCCCCTCTTAACAGCAAAATTTCTCCAAAGAATTGTCTATAGTTCTCAGTCTTCTCTTGACTGGGCTCATCGATATAATTTGACGCAATTGCTGATTTCCTCTTTGAAATCCTTTCTTCACTGCTCTAAGGACATTTCTCTTGGGCTTGATTCTTCTGTCTCCTGTTCTTTACTTCTCACTTTCCTTTGCAGGTTCCTCATAGCCTTTCCAGCCCTTCAACCTGTTCTCAGTAGGCACTCACTCCCTAGGTAACCTTGGCTTTAATGATTCATACGAACCAGAATGACTTCCCAAAGTTATCTCCAGCACAGACCTTGATCCAAAACTCCAGAAGTCAACTACTTACTTGATAGCTCCCCTTGGAAGTCTAATAACCATTTCAGACTTATAATGTGAACATCAAACCATTGATCTAACCCTGAAACCTGTTCCACCCCTGTCATCTTTCTTTCAGTGCATGGTAACTCCATCCTTCCGGCTGCCTCATTTGGAAATCTTGGGGTAACCCTCGATTTTTTTCTTTCTCACACACCTCATTTATTCCATTTGTAAATATTACTGGCCCTACCTTCAAAATATGCTGTGGTATGTCTACCTTCTCTCCCTGCCTCCACTACTACCACCCGAGCATGTCATCTCTGCCCAGGACCAGTGCAATGCCCTCCTATCTGGACTCTCCCTCTTACTCTGCTATAGGCTGTTCTCCACTCACTGCTGGGGTTATCTTTTTTAAAAAGTAAGCCAGATCTTGACATTTTCCCCTCAAAAATCCTTCCCACTTCACTCAAATGGAAACTTAAGTCCTTACCGTGGCACCCAGGACTCCATCTGATTTGGCTCCGGCCTACCCCTATCATTTCATCTGTCACCGTCCTCCCCTGACTCACTCTGCTTCAGCCCTACCCTGGGCTGTTTCTGGAATATGTCTTGTACCTTCTCACCTCGAGGACTTTGCACTTGCTGTGCCCCGAGCCTGGATTGCTCTTTTGCCGGATATCGGCCTGACCTACTCCCTCAATTTATTCAAGTCTCTCTCAAATGTCACCACGCTCATGGCAAGGCCTTTTCTGACTCCTCTGTCTGAAACAGCACCCTTCACTGCTTTCTGTTCTCTCATTCTGATTTACTTTCTTCTTTGCACTTATAACCTAGAATTATATATTTGTCTATTTATTATCTCACTTTCCTAAAATAAGGGAAGGGGCTTTGTCTATTTTTGTTCATGCTGTATGCCCAGCACCTAGTAGTGGACACCTGATAACTACTTGTTGAATAAAGACATGGAAATGAGAACCAAAGATTTTCACGCCAGAATTTTTTCATAGCAAAAATACCTTGAAACAATCTTAATGCCTTTCAGTGAAAATGGAGAAATAAAATGCAGTCTAAACAAAAAGAATGAACTATTATGTAGTTGTTACAAGGAGTAAATTAGATTCATATAAACATCTATGCACATATCAACATGGATAGACCTTAAGAAGAAAAAGTTCAGGTGGAAAAATAGCAAGCAGGATAAGATATAGGGTGGAATACTGGCTGAATACTTGGAATTGGAATGGAGGATAAGAATGCAATTTTTAAATAACATGAATAAATAGTAACATACAATAGATAAAATAATGGCTCTTCCATGGGCTAATGATGATAGTTTGTTATGAACTGAGGATTTTGTTCAGTTCACTTGTATGAGAAAAAAATGAGTTGTCCCTGGGAAATATTTGCTTCACTGGAAAATATGGGACAGAATTCCTAAGAGCTATTGGTGAGACCAAGGGGGCCCAATCAGATCAGGGAAGACCTTGTGGAAGCAGTGAGACTTGTACATGCCCCGAAGGATGGAAATGATGTAAACAGAGGAAAGCAGTAGGAGGACATTGCAGTGGGACAGGGAGATGTGAACAAAAATTGAGAAGCAGTAAAGCTAAAAATATAGGGACAGAATCAATGAGCCTCAGCAGATGGTTCATGGGGTAGCGGAAGGGGTAGAATACAAAAAGATAAAATGAAAAGTACTAAGGTCAGATGGTAGAATGCCTTCAATAAGGTTAAGGAGTTTGGAGTTGATTCTAACATTAATGATAATAATATCTGACACATTGAATACTTACTATTGTCAAAAACTTGTAAGTGCTTTATGTTTTATTTCATTTAAGTCTCACAGCAACTCTGGAGCACCTCTCTATTGACTATATGCTGTCCAATTCATAACTTGTTCAACAAAGCCAGTTAGATCTTTAAAATAGAAAAAATAAATTCCACAGCAACTCTATACCACATATTGTAATATTACCGTATTCTATCAGTGGGACAAAGGAATATCGAGTAACTTGCCCAATGTCACACAACCACTAGTGTGGAAGCCAGGATTTGACTTTAGTCACTCTGATTCCAAAACTGCCATTCAACCACTGCACTGAAGTTCCTTCACTGAGCAATAAGGATCTACTAAACGTTTCTGAGCAGAATCGCAAAATATTGGACCCGGTATTTTAGCAAAGTGGGTTTGCCAGAAGTGTGCAGAATGGAAGCAGTCTGTGAGGGGTGTGTGTGTGTGTGTAAATGTCAGTGTGAACTACTATTGACATACTGCCAGTGAGATGGTACAGGAAGGGACTGACGAGGTGGCCAGTCAGGCAGTCCATAAGTTTGTACTGTGGCCCTACTCTGTGCTAGGAATTGGGCTAGGCTCTGGGATCAGTGTGCTGAAAGATACAGACACAGGTAATTAACTAAGTGTGCAAATGACTGCCTGGTAAGAGGAATGTAGGGGCCAACTTAAAACAGGACAGAGGGGTGTTCTTTGCATGTAATTACAGCTCTTCTTGCAAAAAAAATGTGTGAAGTAGTCAACATTTCATAAATTTGAATAATTTTTTATATTCATATATTTATTGGTCATGAGAAAAATTTTTTAAAAAATCATTTAGAATTTTTCTATATAACTCAAAGATATAATACCTGCCCTTAAAACACAGATGTCCTTTTTTTAAAATTACTTTATTGTTGTTCAATTACAGTTTGAATTTCCCCCCACCACTCTCCCCCCACCCCAGCCAATCCCACCCCCCTCCCCCACTCCCCCCCTTCCCCTTGGTTATGTCCATGTGTCCTTTAGAGTGTTTCCTGGAAACCCTTCCCCCCACTATTTCCTCCCCCTTCCCCTCTGGCCATTGTTAGATTGTTCTTAATTTCAATGTCTCTGGTTGTATTTTGTTTGCTGATTTCTTTTGTTGATTATGTTCCAGTTAAAGGTGAGATCATCTTTTATTTGAAAAAGCAAAGGAGGTGGTCTGATGGTCATCTAATTGACAGATGTAACTAGAAGTCTCAGAGATAATCTGGTCCTATGATGAACAATTATATAGGTCTGTGTTTGTGGATAATGAATGTGTTATCTTCAAGTAGCTTTCAGAAGTCAGAATAGATAGATATTTTAACTGGAAGATCAAAGGTCCAACTCAAGAAAATCCAACCCCAGGCAGAGGTTGCCCAGAGGTATAGCGGTTTTTATGAATGTGTATATACTCACATGGAACATATTTTATTTAGTAGGTTATAGTAGGCACTTCAAAGGCACTTCATATATATGTCACTTCCTATGCGCTAGGCCGCCTTCTGGGTGAAGAGAAAAAGTTTCTTCCCTCATGAGCTGATATCTAGTAGGGGAGCCACAAAATAAACAAAGGTGAAAATATGCAATATGTCGTAAGGCTAGATATGCTAAGAAGAAAAATAAAGCACAGTAAGTTAGGAGAAGTCAAGGTGGGGATGGGATTGTTCTTTTAGAATGGTAGACAGGGAGGGTGTCGCTGCTAAAGGGGCATTTGAGCAGGGACTGGAAGGAAGTGAAGGAGTGGACAACAGGCATGAAGGCCCTGGAAATAAGAGCGCTTGTGGCTTGTTCAGGGAACAACAAGGAAGCCAGTGGGACTGGGGCACGCTGGGCAGCAGGGAGGACAGTGAGGGAGATGAGGTCTCACGGTAACGGGAAGTGGCTGCAGACCGTGGAGGACCTCGCAGACCATGATAGGGATGCTGGATGCCCGGAAATGATAAGGGGAGCTACTGCAGGTGTCTGAACAGACAAGTTACATGATTTGAGTTTTGGTTTTGAAGGATCCCCTGGCATCTGTGTGGAAAATGGACAGTAGAAGCTGGGAGCCAGTGAGAAGCCTACACGATACGTAGAAGTGGGAGATGATGGTAAGTGGGACCGAGAGATGGTGGGGGAAGGGCAGAAAAGTGAGCATAATGTAGATGTATCTCAAAGGCAGAGCAAACAGCCTTCTTTGAACCCCTCCCCCAAAGCAGGCCAGATTCCTGTCTTATTTTCTCATTGAAGCATTGACTTGGCACTCATTCCAGTTGGTGATTATATATTCTTTGTGTGATTATGTGATGGGATAACATTTGGAATTATTAATGGATAATTTCTGCCTCAGGGAGAGAGTGGACCTCTTAGGAAAAGGAGTGTCTTCTATTTTTTTGAGATTTAAGAGTTTAGTGCTACTAGGAAGGACCTGGCAAAGACAGGAGGTTGCAAGAATTCATGACAAGGACCAGCAAGGCCTCGCACCTTCGGAATGAACTAAGGACTGCACAGATTAGCAGCTAGTGGGTGAGGAGAGATAGAGAAGGTAGGAGAACAATGATCCCCTTGGGTCCCTGAGACCTGGATCATGCCCTGCTCCTCCTAAGCCAATATCTGAGGAGAGGGAGGGAACAGAATCTCTGGTTGGGGTTTATGAGCTCTCATTATAGGTGGGAACTTGGCCTCGAGCAAGATCCTGAGATGAGGCATGGCCCCTGAGAAGAAGCGCCTGCATGGTGTGTGTAAGCAGGTAAGGCCTAAGGTGGCCTTGCAAAGGTATGGCAGGATCTAGGAACAATACATGATCCTATTTGTTTGTAATATGATAGAAATATTCTATACCTGTGATGTCAAATATGGTAGCCACTAGCCAGGTATGGCTACTGAGCACTTGAAATGTGATGAGTGGGACTGAAGAACTGGATTTTTTTGAAAAAAAATAAGTATTTTGTGTTTAAACACAACGGTAATTGGTTACTGGTTACTGCACTGGAAAGTGCAGCCTGAGACGGGACATAGAAGTAGAAGATTGAGGCAGCTCCGTAGTTTTCCTTGGCTCTGCGTGGCCACAGATGGATGTACTGCATCTTTTATCCATTCATCAATTGGTGGGTGTTTGGATTCACTCTAATTTTGACTACTATGAATAATGCTGCTGTGAACATTTATGTTCAGGTTTTTGTGTCGACATACTTTTCATTCTCCTGGGTTTATACCTTGGAGTGGAATTGCTGGGTTATATGGTAACTTGGTGTTTAACTTTTTTGAGAAACAGCAAAAATGTTTTCCATAGTGGCTATGCTGTCAACAATGTGTAAAGTCCTAACTTCTCCAGATCTTGGCCAACACTTGCTCTGTATCTTTTTTAATTGTAGCCATTCTTTGGGGGTTGTAGTGGTATGTCTTGTGGTTTTAATTTACATTTCCCTAATTATTAACGGTGTTGAACATCTTTTCATACCTTATTGCCATGTATGTCTTCTTTGGAGAAATGCCCATTTATATCCTTTGCCCATTTAAAAAATCAGGTTGTTTCTCTAGTTTTAAGTTGTAAGAGTTCTCTATGTGTTCTGTATACAGGCTCAGTATTGTCACATTTTCTGTGAGTTTTCTTTTTACTTTCTTGACGGTGTACCTTGATTTTCCTTTTGTTGCTTATACTTTTGGTGTCATATGCAATAAACCTCTGCCTAATGCAAGATCATGAAAACTTACACCTATGCTTTACTCTAAGAGTTTTAAGGAGATGAAGTGATATCTCATAATGGTTTTGATTTATATTTCCCTAATAACTAATGACATGGAGTATCTTTCATGAATTTATTGGCCATTTGTATATCTTCTTTAAAGAAATGTCCTTTGCCCATTTTTTAAATTGGGGTGCTTTTCTTTTTCTTTTGTTGTTGAGTTATAGAAGTATTTTATGTATTTTAGATATTAAATTCTTATCAGAGATATAATTTGCAAATATCCTCTCCCATTTTATGGGTTATCTTTTCACTCTCCTGATAGTGTCCTTAGATGCACAAAAAGTTTAAATTTTTATGAAGTTCAATTTATCTTTTTGTTGTTGTTGTTGCTTGTGCTTTTGGTGTTATAGCTAAGAAACCATTGCCAAATTCAAGATCATGGAGATTTACATCTATGTGTTCTAATAGTTTAATAGTTTTAGCACTTATTGTAGTCCTTTTATCAACTTTGAATTAATTTTTGTACATGGTGTGAGGCAAGGGTCTAACTTTACTCTTTTGCCTATGGGAATCCAGTTGTCCCAGCACCATTTATTGAAGAAAATGAAGCACTTTTTGAAAACATGGTTTTGGTAGCTGCATAGTATTCAACAGTGTATTGTCACTTGGTTTCTCATTCCTCCCTCCCTTGTGACGTTCTAGAGATGCATATAATTTCCTCCTTGACCACATCTCTCTTTAGGAAAACTGTCCAGCTCACAGCCCCAGAAAAAGCAGTCCCTAGAGATCTCATGATCATTGCCTTGGGGCTGGCTGATTGGACTACAGGTAGACATGCAGCCAATGCTGAGCCCATTAGATCTTTCCTTTGGGAATTTGACATTGGGATACTGAGACTGTGCCAGTTAGAAGTGTGGAAATAAGTTTAAAGGTAATATAAACTCTGGGGTTTGGGGTGATTATGATGACTTCTATATGAAGGGGACAGAAGAAACTGACTATAAAAACAGAATGGAATTAAAATAGAGGCTATGAGAAATGGAGAGGTTTTCAGTTTGGTAACAATCCAGTTCACACAAAACCCATGAGATTTTCCCCCTTCCTTTACTTCCTTTCTTTTCTGGAATTAGTTTGAGTGGACGTCTGTTCCTTAACAAACAAACTGTCTAAATCTTGGTTGCAAGAGACAGAAAATTCAACTGCGTTAGAAGAGCCAAAAAGACTCTTGTTGGCTCATATACCCAGAAGGTCCAGGGTATATCTTGATCTTAGACTAAAAAATGTCATCTAGATCTGGGTATCTCTATCTTTCAGCTCTACATTCTCTGGTGTTCATTTAATTCCCAGCCTATTAAGAACTTTTGTCTTTAATCTTTCTTGTCTATTAACAGTCTCCAAAGAAAGAAAGAACTCCTTCTTGTAGCCCCTGCACAAGTCTGGGACTCTCTCTGATTGTGACCATATTGTGTGAGTCATGGTGGATCCCTGAGCCAGCCCTGAGGGGATCTGGTGCTGGGTCTGAGTCATGTGCCTACTGGTGTAGGCAGAAACCTCATTGGAACCACGTTGACTGAAAATGAGGAAGGAGGTTTTCACATTGGAAATTCTGGATACTGTTATGAAATAAAAGAAAGACTGGCTGCTGAGTAGCCAAAGAAATAACAGAAGTCCACCATGGCCATTTAGATTGATTCTAATGTTTTGTGATCATGTACCTAAGTATTTGTTGATATCTCATTCTTTACAATATTGTTTTAGTTCTGTTGCTGCATTATAAACCACCCAAAACTTAATGGCTTAAAACAACAACAGTGATTTCTTACTCACTGTTCTGTGGATTGACTGGACTCAGCGGGGAAGTTTGGCCCCATGTGGTATAGCTGAAGTCATTCACGTGGGCTCATTCAGCTGAGAGCTTGGCTGGGGTTACATCATCAGAGGCAGTCTCTCTTCCTCTCTGACCTCTCCATGTGGCCCTTTATCATTCCACAGTACAGTGGGTGGCTGGCTCCCAAAAGGAAGAAAAGGCAACTACCAGATAAGACCCAGGCTCAGATGTCCCAATATATCACTTCTGCTTCATTCTGTTAGTCAAAGCCATTCATAGGGTCAGCCCAGATTCAAGGGGAGAGAGATGTAAATGTACTCTTAGAAATGGAAATACTGGATGAAAGGATATGTACCTTTTAAGACTCATGACACACACATTATCAAATTGTCACCCAGAAACTTTCTACCAAGGTACACCCACACCGATAGTATGTAAGAGCATGCATTTCACCACCCAAATAACAATCCTTGGCAGTTTCATAGGTTTAAAAATGATCGTTGTTTCATTAATATTAAAGAGTTCAAACTTTTTCATGCATTTATGGACCATTTAAATATTTTAAGTATGTACACTATACATGGTATTAAGGATTATGATACAGGATACACACAGTATAGTAAAAAATATCTTACTATGAAATGCCCTGTGGGTTCCTCCCAGACTCCATCCACTTTTCTCTCTCTCAAATGTAACAGTCCTTTTGAAGTTTGTGTTTATATTTCCTTGTCCTTATTTTTTCAGTTTTATTGAGGTATAATTGACAAATACAATTGTGTATATTGAAAGTGTGTAACATGATGATTTGATATATTGTGAAAGGATTCCCTCCATCAAATTAATCAATACATTAATTACATCACATATATTTACCTTTGTGTGTGTGTGTGTGAGCCGTGCCCTTATTTATCTTTTGTAACAGCTTTTTTGGGGATACAATTCATATACCATACAACAAATCAGTTTAAAGTGCACAACTGAATGGAGTTTGGTACAACCACAGAGTTGTGCAACCATCAGCACAATACATTTCAGAGCATTTTTGTCATCCCCCAAAGGAACCCTGTGTCCTTTAGCAGTGGTTCTCTATTTCTCCCCTGGGCAATGATGAATCAGTCTTATTTAAATTTGCTTATTTCATTTTTCAGTTTCCATACAATGATTTAATGATCCTTGTTATTAACTTCAAACGTAACTCCTTGCTATTAACCTACTATGGTTATTGTTATTAATTTGCTATTAAACTGGTATTGATGTGTATTTAGTATGCCAAAAGCTAATTAGTCTTTCTGTATTTCCCCCCTTCTGCCTTTGAAATTGCGCAGGACCAGACTCCTAGTAGAGAAAAGGAGAAATCTATTCTCCTCTCCTTTCTCCATCTTCTCAAATTCACTACCCTGGGAAGAGTTGATAGTTGCATATTCTGAGACGTGTTTTATTTGCATAATTGAAAAATTACAGATCCTATAAAAATAATCTTTATCGTTCTTTTTAGAAGCAATGTGTTTGAAGCAGGTAGCTTTTGAAAGTTCATGTGTAGGTTTTAGAAATATGTTTGGTACTAATACTTTATAATCAAAAAGCACATACAAGAGAATCTGAGAGAATCCAGGAAACCCAGTTACTTTCCTGACTATGAACAAAATCATGTCTCTCTTTCTCTTCTGGGACAACCCATTTTTTGATCTGCACTTCAAGAAAGTGTACCGTTTGGAAGCATGTAGTTATGCTGCTAAATACGCCTTTGCTCGAACTATAAATAAGCTGAATCGTGTATAGCTTAAGAAGGACTTACAGATTGTGAACTTTGACTCTACTTACATTAATGATGATTCTATTTGGTCCTCCAACAACAAGGATTGCTTGGTTCTCATGAGAATATGCTTTTATGCTTTCAATCTGCTGTGCCTGTCCCTGTGTCCCCTGCCACTCTGAAGATGTATACCATTTTTTTCATCAGTACTCTATAACATAGTTCCCTAATTAAATATTGGTAGTCATGATTTTGTTTTTTTTCCCTTCATTAGTGACTGTTATTTATATGAAAATAAAGTGATGCTTTGTGAAAAAATAAATAAATAAATAAATAAAGATGCTTATTTCACATAAATGGAATCATACAATATGTGGTCTTTGTGACTGGCTTCTTTCATTTAATGTTTTCTAGTTTCATTTACATTGTGGTGTGCACCTCATTCCTTTTTATTGCTGAGAAATAGTGTATTGTATGGATATACCACATTTTATTTATACATTCCTCTGTTGATGGACATTTAGGTTTTTTCCACTTTTGGCTGTTACGAATAATGTGGCTATGAACATTTATGTATAAGTTTTCTGTGGACTTTTGTTTACATTTCTCTCAAAGTATCTCAATACCTAGAAGTGGAATTTCTGGGTCTTGTGGTAACTTCATATTTAACCTTTTGAGGAATTGCCAGGCTGTTTTCCAAAGTGATTGACCATATTATATCCCCACCAGAAGTATATGAGGGTTTCAATTTCTCCACATCCTTACCAACACTTGGTATTATCTGTCTTTTTGATTATAGCCATCCTAGTAGGTAGGAAGTGGTAACTCATTACGGTTTTGATTTACATTTCCCTGATGATTGATGATGTTGAGCATCTTTTCACATTCTTATTTGTCCTTATTTTTGTGATAGTTTAGATATGCTTGTATTTTTAAATAACATATTGATTAGTACTACATGTTTTGAAATTTATATTAACAGAATTCGTTATGCAAGTATGATATATGTAGGTACACATCCTTCTGAGATACTTATTTACTAAGTTTGACACTTTTGGAGTTCATCCTTATTGATGCATGTGACTATTGTTTATTTTCACTTCTGTGTATATAGCACACAAAATGTATTCATTCTTCGATTGATGGACATCTGGGTTATTGCCAAAGTTTTTGCTGTTTTACACAAAATTGCCATGCATATTCTTGTACACAGATGCAAAAATTTCTTTAGGGCATAAATAGAAGTGGAATTGCTGGGTGATAAGGTATACAAGCGTTTTCCACTGCTGTATAATATCAAGTTGTCTTCCAATATGGTTGTACCAGTTCACACTCTCCCAACAGTGTTTGAGAATTTCTCTTGCTCCATAATCTCTCTAACATTAGATGTTGTCAGATGTCTTAATCTTTGCTAATTTGTAAGAGTGAAATTGTATGTCCCCGATTATAATGAGATTGAGCATATTTTTACATGTTTATGGCTATTCATATTTTCTCTTCTCTGAAGTGCCTGTCTTTAATCTATTTTCAGTTATGTTGTTTGTCTTCTTCTTATGGATTTGTGGGTCTTTTTATAGTGTGGACACGAATACTTTGTCAGTTGTGTGTGTTGCAAAGATTCCAGATTCTGGCCTCTCTTTTTATTCTCTTTCAGTATCTTTTGATGGACAAAAGTTTTAATTTTAATGTAACTAGGTCTATAATTATGTAATATGATTTTTGTGCCTTTTTAATCTTATGAAAGAAGTCCTTATTTCAAGGTCATAAATCTATATTCCTATATTGTCCTCTAAATGCTTTGTATATTTCTGCCTTTCATATTTCAGTGTTTGCTGGACCAAGAATTGATTTGCTGTGTGGTATGAGCAAGTGTGTGTGGTGTAGAATAGAGAGATACCAACCACCCCAGCACAGCAGAAGAGCTCATCCTTTCCCGCACTAATCTGCTTTGCCAATTGTGCCATGTATTTAGTTTCTGTATACGTGTAGATCTCTTTCTAGGCTCTCTATTCTGTTCCATTGGGTTTTCTGTGTGGTCTTGTGTCAGTGCTGTAGTGTTTTAACAACTATATCTTCATAATGGATATTGATACATGGGAAGGTAAGCCCCTGTATTATTCTCCTTTTGGGGTAATGTCTTGGATTTTTTTACCCTTTGATTTTTCATAGAAATTTTGAATCCACATTGTTGAGTTAAAAATAAAAACATGTTGCAATTTTTGTTAACATTACATCGACTCTGTACACTAATTAGGGGATAATTGACATCTTTTTAGCACTGAATTTTCCAATACAGTAACATGGTATAAGTCCTCTCTTATTTTTGTCTTTTCAGATACATTTCACAGAAGTTGTATAATTTTCTCCATTGAGCCTTGCATATCTGTAGTAGATTTTTCTGTAGGTACTTCATTGTTTTTAATGCTATTGTAAATGGCATCCCTTCAACATTATTCTTTCTAATTGTTCATTATGTGTAAAGATGAATTTGAATTTTATATGTGGATTTTCAATCCAGCAAATTTGCTCATATCTTTAATTAACTCTAATTTTTTTTATAGATTCTTTGGGGTTGACATGATATTATTTCAACTGTGAATAACAATATTTTGTTTTAAATCACATCTTTAATTTTTTTTTTTATTGACTGGGACCCTCAGTATAAAGTTGAATACAAGAGTTGATGGCAGATACTCTGTTTTTTTTGTTTTTCTCCTTAACTTAAAAAGAATGCTTTCAACATTTCAACATTCAGTTTATTGTTTGCTGTAGGGTTTTGGTAGATACTATTTTTGGTTAAGGAAGTTTCTTTGTATTATTAGTTTGTTAAGATATTTATCAATTAATGTTTTGATTTGATTGCTATCATTTCAACTGGTGTACCCAACTGTGGAGCATTGTCCAGCAAGAACTCTCCAGCACAAAACTTCACAAACCACTTTTGACATGTCACAGCACCTTCTCCATACACTGCACAAATCTTGTTTGTTTGTTTTTTTTTTTGCATTTCAGTTGCATTTTTCCTTTCTTGAAATAATAAAGCATAATATGCTGAAAATGAGTATTTTTTCATCTTCAATATTAGAATGACTGTACAAAAGCTCACTGATTTTGATGAGTTTTTTAAATGGATGCTGATACAACAGCTATCACAATACAATCTAACAAAATTGTTTTGAATAAAGTTAAAGGCAACTAAGAGCTACCAGAGCCATCCTATGGAAAAAAAATGAACTTTTTGGCCAATCCAATATTTCTTCCTTCATGACAAAGCCTCAGACTTTTAGCTGAGTATTGGCTGCCAGAATAAAGACTTCATCTTATATTTCCATTGGAAGAAAACTTGGCCCTATGACTACATTCCAGCCAATGAGATATAAACACAAGTACTACGTGGCATTTCTGATACTGTCTCTTAAAAGACAACTGGTAAGCACTCTTTCCCCTTTTTTCTTTTGTCCAAATGCCTAGTAAGCAGATGTTGTGTTTGGAGCTCTCGCCCCTATCTTGAACAATAAAGACAAGGGCCACATCATAGAGATGGTAAAACACTGACCTGGGAGAATCCTATGTCCTTGAGGACTTCATGGAGCAGAGCTACTACACTAGTTTAAATGCCAACTCCAGACTTCTACAGGAGAGAGAAATAACTCATCATCAAATAGAATTATGGAATCCAAATTTATAATTGTTGAAATTGTCAATTTTTTCTTATTTTGTTTTTTCCCCATAAGTTTGTAGCATAGTGTTTGAAAGTGCCAGTTTTCATATATCTTAAGATATTTTAAAATCTTAAGATAAAGATCTTCATATTAAAATGAAGAATAGCTATAATTGATTCTTGTGCTAAATTTATCAAGTTAGTACAAAAGAAAGCCTTTACTATTCCTGGGACTGAAAGGCACCTCTAAGTCTCAGAAATGGGCATGTTGGTTGTTAGGCGGAGAACTGTAACTTGGCATGTATAAGGAAAGTGCCCTTGGAGACCATCTACTAACACCTCTCACTTCCAATTTATAGTTGCAGACACTGTCTCCCACAGAGCTCATGTAGCCTGAATTAATGGACAGAACACGTCTTGAGTTTGGTCTAGTTGTGCCCTGATTTCAGGACAAGTTCTCCAAATAATGTGCCTTAAACAATCTGTGGCACAAAGGTGCTCAAAAAATAGTCCTTTTCTGCCTGCTACTGCCTGCTCACCCAAGACTCTAGAGCACACTATCTTCCATGTGCTTCTTCCTTCCGGTGGTATGTTATGGTTGATGGTCTTAAAGGGTTGTTAAAGAGGCATTTGACTCTTCAACTCTACCTACTTCTAAACATGGAATCAGGTTTCTCTCCTGTAAATCTGCAGCATTAATTCTTAAGTCAGAACTCAGCAACTATGATAAACCCATGATTGGAACTAGCTTTTGCAATGACTATAATAAAACATATTTCATCAACAGGTATTTAAAGCCCATTGTTTGGCTGAGTTTTCTTTGTTAATCCCTGCTTTTAAAGGAAGAAGTGATCTTTGCCTATTTACTTTTCCTGAGCAGTCTGCTCAGGTCAGCAGAATTCTATTAATTATTGAATTGGACAAATGGTGGTTTTCCTTCAAAGTTTCCTGCTGTTCTGAAACCTTGTGTCTTAGTGTATTAGTTTAGATTTTTTCTGAATTAGAATGGAGATATTACACAAGCTTAGGCTACCTGCTAGCTTTATAAGGGCACTTAGACTCAATGCACAATTGTTTTATTGTCTCTGGGAATTGCCCATGTCCCTAATGTCAGCTTTTCCTGTCTTCATTGGTCATCTGCAACTTACTTACGTAACCACTTGCTGTATTTCCATAAGTCCTTTTAGGGTAGGCATCAAATTGTTTGTGATTTTGTCCTTTACAAGACCAAAGACAACTAATACTTCGTATAGAGCAGGTGCTGGATGATTAAGTAAATGAATTTAAAAAAAAAAAGAATGAATGAGGAAACAAAAGTTTTGCTCCAGTTTTGGTTCTTATATTAATATTAAACAGTCAGGTATGTCATAAAAGTCTTAAACATTTGTGGTCTTAAGGGATCATACTCCCATCTTGAAAGATGTTTTTTTAAACTCTGTTTTTATGACAAGAGTTCTGTTTCAATTAGGAATAGCCTCAGCAGAGACTGATAGGAAGTCTAAAGTGAGAATGGCCTGCATAGATGTTTATTCAGTGTAATTTTCTGTCATGTAGTAGAAGCTCAAGAGGCTTCCATCCAAGACTAGTGTGGCTTCTCATGGTAACAGGCATTTAAGTTTCTTTCACCTTGTGGCATTACTCTCCTCAGTATGTGACTTCCATCTTCATGGTCCCAGGTGGCTGCTCAGACTCCTGCCATCCTATGAGCATTCCTACGTGAAGGAAGAAGGAAGAACATACCCTCTTTTTTAAAGATACTTCCTGAAAATTGCTACTACCTCTTCTGCTTTCACCTCATTGGCTAGAACTGTCACATGGGAGTCTAAGAAATGTAGTCACTATTTTGGGCAGTTGTATCCCTGGTTAGATGTTGGAATTGTATTGATAAAGAAAGAAGGGTTGAACAGATAAAGAAGAAAGAAATAAGTGTCTCAGCCAGTTTCCCATTGCTTTTTGGATGAACTCATTGTTATGATCAACAAGGCCCTGACTGGTCTAGTCACTGCTATGCCTCTGGCTTCATCTCTGGTTTTTTATTTATATAATTTTAACTCTTGGTTTTTTACTTTCATTTTCCCTAGAGGACCAGAGTCCACCCTACCTCAGTACCTTTGCACATACTCTTGTTGCTGATTTAGGAATCCTAGATTAGGTTTCTCTGTCCCCATGACACTTTCTCATAACATCTTGAACATTCTCTTTGTAGCACCTATCACAATTGCAATTATAAAGCATTATATAATTATTTGCTTTGGATCTATCCCACTAAGCTACTAGTCACCTGAGTTAAGGGACTTTGTTTTGTCCATGTCCATATGTTCAGCACCTGGCACAGCATTTGGCACAAATTAGGCATTTAATAAATCTTTGCTAAATAAATGAATGAACTTTAAGGTAATTGTTTAACCAGAATATTCCAGGAATCTGGATTTTAGTTTTTTTTAATCAATTGGTTAAAATGAAGGCTTCAACTAATGCTGAAAATCTTTCTGAAATAGTAGGGACAATGAATCAAGCATTATTCTTCCTTGGATCATCAGGGTCTTAATGTACCTGCAGGTCAACATTACGACCATTGATCAGCTCTGACCAAAACCATAGATGTAGAATAAGAATCTGCTTGACTCTGAGATGCACCTTGGAAAGTTTCTTTAAACAAATGTGCTCAACATTAGCTTGTTTTCTTCTCAATCGCCTCTTTCTCCCAAAAGTAGTGTACCAAAAATTCTAGTGATTGTTCTTCCCAGTTGATGGAGGATTTATTTAATGCAGGAATTGTCATGCTTGTTTTGGGAGAAATAATAACTTAAAAAAATGTCTATCAGATGTTGGGGCTATGAATGACAGTCATGTCTGAGTTCAAAAATTCTTTTTATTCTTAAAGTATATTTTATTGATTATGCTATTAAAGTTGTCCCAATGTTTCCCCTTTGTCCCCCTCTGCCCAGTACCCCCCATCCCTCCAGTAATCCCCACCTTAGTTCATGTCCATAAGTTGTGCATATAAGTTCTTTGGCTTCTCCATTTCCTATACTATCCCTAACATCCTCCTGCCTATTTTGTACCTACCAATTATGCTTCTTCCTCTCTGTACCTTTACCCCCTTTCCCTCCCTTCCCCCTCCCAGCTGATAACCCTCCAAATGATCTCCATATCTATGATTCTGTTCCTATTCCAGTTGTTTGCTTAGTTTGCTTTTGTTTTTCAGATTCATTTGTTGATAGTTGGGAGTTTGTTGTCATTTTAATGTTCATAGTTTTGATCTTTTTTTTTCTTAAACAAGTCCCTTTAACATTTCATGTAATAATGGCTTGGTGATGACGAATTCCTTTAGCTTTACCTTGTCTGGGAAGGACTTTAACTGCCCTTCCATTCTAAATGATAGCTTTGCTAGATAGAGTAATCTTGGTTGTAGGTCCTTGCTTTTCATCACTCTGAATACTTCTTGCCTGCAAAGTTTCTTTTGAGAAATCGGCTGATAGTCTTATGGGAACTTCTTCATAGGCAACTCTTTGCTTTTTTCTTACAGATTTTAAGAGTCTCTCTTTCTCCTTAACCTTTGGCATTTCAATTATGGTGTGTCTTGGTGTGGTCCTCTTTGGGTCCAACTTGTTTGGGACTCTCTATACTTCCTGGACTTATATGTCTATTTCCTTCATCAAATTAGGGAAGTTTTCTTTCATTATTTTTTGAAATAAGTTTTCAATTTCTTGCTCTTCCTCTTTTCCTTCTGGTATCCCTATGATTCGAATGCTGGCACTTTTGGAGATGTCCCAGAGCCTTCTTATACTCTTCTCATTTCTTTGAATTCTTGTTTCCCCATTCTGTTCTAATTGAATGTTTATTTCTTCCTTATATCCCAAACTGTTGATTTGAATCTCAGCTTCCTTCCCTTCACTGTTGGTTCCCTGTGGATTTTTCTTTATTTCACTTAGTGTAGACTTTATTTCTTCCCTTATGTTTATGGTGTACTCAGTGAGTTCTCTGAGCATCTTGATCACCAGTGTTTTGAATTCTGATTCTGATAGATTGGCTATCTCTTTTTCATTTAGTTATTTTTCTGGGGTTTTGTTTTGTTCTTTTATTTGGGCCATATTTCTTTGTCTCCTCAATTTGGCAGTCTCCCTGCATTTGTTTCTGTGTATTAGGTAGAGCTGCTTTGACTCCCTGTCTTAGCACACCCATCTGAATGAATATGACTTCTTTAAATCCTTGGTTGTTGGACTTCCAAACAATTTGATTTTCTGGCAGTTCTGGGTGTTTTTTTGTTTTAAAGTTAGTTGTGATGTTTCTTGTGGTTGCATGAGGAAGTGAAGTGTTCTGCCTACACCTCCATCTTGACATCTTGACCGGAAGTCAACAATTCTTTTTTTTTAACTGCAGAGGAAAATGGCATTGTTTCTTGTCCTGATCTTTAAATATCAGCTGCTAGAATCAACATGAATGCGGGAGACTAGAGAAAAGGAAGATGATCTTTGAGGATACCCTGGATTCTGGTGATAGCCCAGAAGCTTACAGAATGTCATGGTTTAGGAACTTAAGTTGTTTTGAAGGCTGTTAGTTTCAGTTTTCCTGGAGTATGGAGTTTTGATGTATTGAGGAAAACAAAATCTTTACATTTGTGACAGGTTCCTAAAACTACAATATTGGGCAGGGGGGCATTTGTCCAAGATTTTAATTAAATAAGGCATGTCTTGCATCTTTTAAAAAGTTTAGTATTTTAATTCTTTTCTTTAATTCCCTGTAACTGAAAATGGACATTTTCTTTCCAACATTTAGAATAACATTGACCTGTTATGTATTTCCCTGAGATCAAAGCTCCTTCCCTTTCCCCAGCACTTCACTGCCTTCCTCAATATTGTTATCTCTCACCTTTGAAATAGAGGAGAATTAACAAATTGTAGAGCTAAAAGTAGTGGATGAAAGGGTATGGAAGCAAAATGTATGATGGTGACAAACATTAATTTGTACAGAAGCCAGTTCTATTCCCAAACTGTTCCTGAAATACTTTATCTTCTAAAGAAATTTAGTCATCAAAGTCTAAACACTAACCCAGAATAACAGCTAAAATTTTATCCATTTAAAAAGTGATGTTTCACAGCATATATTTGGCAATTGAAACTTCATATGGGATTGATATAGATTAAAATATGCACCTCTCTCTTCTAGTTAAGAAAATGCCTGTGGACTTAATGTTAGTAACTTTAAGGGAGGTATGAATTGATGGGGACAATTAGGCTTTTAGGCAAGGTAACTGTCAGTCGATGAATGTTCTGACTACTTAATATTCGGTATGATATGACCAAGTAGGAATGTACCCAATCAAATGGGGCTTCAGCTAGGGGCAGAGGAGAGGGGTGGGGTGAAGAACCCAGGTGATGACAGAATGCAGGTGGCATCATAGCTACAGTTTTTCTGCTGAGTGGGGAGATCAATTTTCAACTTGGATGTCAATGAGAAAGTGATGCTTTGTGTCATATAGATGTTAAACAGTTCCTCACTTTCCCTGGCTAAGAGGCAGATGCCACCCAAATATAGGTGGAGTGCTCAGAATATAAGGGAGAGAATCTTTTAAAAAAATGGGGGAGAGAATCGTGCATGGTATGCCCATTCCTGGGACAGTAAGTAAAGCAGGGAGGCAGCACTTTTGGTAGGCAGAGCTTATGGAGAAAAAGCCTCATTGGCAATACTATGATGAAAGCTCCATTCTGCTTCACATATAGAAACAAGGAAGCAAGCCGGGCCAATACTGAGAGGGTGGGAGAGGAACATAGCATGGAGCGCACCAAAGAAAACCAGCACATATTGGAAAATAAAAAAGGAGGATCTCTCTGAGTGCTATTTAAGGCATGGACTGCTGCTGGTCTGCAGACCACAGGTTACAGCTCTGTAATTTGAGAAATACAGAGGTTTAGAGAAGGCATTTAGAAAAGACGATAAGAATTTGATATTGCTGCAGTATCCAAGTATGGTCCTGGATTCTTAAAATTTGTCTTGTACCAAAGCTAGCTTTGGGCTATCACCAGGATTCAAGGTATCCCAAAGATTGTTGTCTTTTTTCCTGGCCTCCCTCCTTCATGTTGATTCTAGCAGCTGATTAAAACATGGGAGACATGCACCTAGGATTACTCAAGTAATATAGAAAAGCTATGAGGATTAACAGGTGGGTATTTGGGAGTTAAACTAAGGAGAGGCATAAGCCCAAAGGAGCAGAGGCAGTGTGGAAGAAACAGTGCACTTGTCTCATTGAACGCGGTATAACCCAACTTGAGCATTGTGAAATTCACGTGGCAAGTCATACGTGGTGTGATAGTTTAAAGTTAGTTTGTCAATTTAAAATCTAAAATTAAAAAAATCTGGAACCCTGCTGTTCATCATAATTTAAATATATTACTTAAATGATTAGAACTTGTTACAGATGAATTATGATGGAACAACGAAATTTTTTGAAAATAATTATGTTTCTCAGTGTTAGTCACCTACATCCATACTTTCAGTGAAGCAAGTGTACAATTTTTGTAATTTTTTTCTTATTCTTTTTTTTTAAAGATTTTATTTATTTATTTTTAGGCAGAGGGGAAAGGAGAAAGAGAGGGGGAGAAACATCAATGTGTGGTTGCCTCTCATATACCACTTTCCTGAGGACCTGGCCCACAACCCAGGCATGCACCCTGACTGGGAATCAAACCGGCAACCCTTTGGTTGGCAGGCAGGCACTCAATCCACTGAGCCACACCAGCCAGGGCTTTTCTCTTATTCTTGATATAGTTGTCAGACAACTCTCTGAACCACATAGCCCCACTGGACTGTTTCAGGCAAAATACTGTTGCCTTGAACAGCCGCAACTGGGTTTGCTAAGCCCTTCTGGAATAGTTCTTTAACCAGTGAGACCTAGTTCTAGTGGGTTGTACTACAAGCAAATTTTCCCTATCCTCTGTACTTGAAAGGCTTACATTTCTACCTCAATAAATTACAGTTTATAAAAAAACAACAACACCTACATTATCAAAATGTATGGCTTTGTTCCTAGATTCTTAGAATTTATCTTGTACTGGTACTATATGTTTGTTTGGGCTAAAGGCAACAAGAAAAACCTAAAGATTTATACTTAAGATCACTCATGCCATACATAAAGCCACACATCTATTGAGGGAAGCTCTTGTGTGAATGGTATTTAGGAGTTAAACTCAAGACTAGAGTGATGCAGCCCAAGGGAGCAGAGGCTAAGTGGAGAAAAAGACATAGATGTAAAGTCAGAAGATATGGATTTGGGTCTTGCCTCTGTTCCTTAACCAACTTCATAATCTTGGGCAAGTCACTTAACCTCTCTAGACCTTAACGTTCCCAGCTATAAATGGGAAAAACTATCTACTTTACTAGGCTCCAGTGAAGTCTAAATCAGAGACTACCTGTGAGATGATGCTGTGACTGTGGGTAATGCTAGAGTTAGGGATTGGGGGATGAGGGAATAAACAATGGCTTATAACAGGGCCGATATTTACTATAAAGGACCAGGTAGTGGATACTTTGGCTTTGTGGGCCACATACCGCCTCTGTTGAAACTATTCAGCTCTGCCTGAGGTGTCAAATCAGCTATATATGTAAACAAATGTCCTATTAAAAGTTTACTTATAAAACTAGGCAGCAGGCTGGATTTGGCTCAAGGGTCAAAGTTTGTCAGCCTCTGCCCTAGAAGCCTAGAGACTTGAATTCTGGTCCCAGCTCTGATTTATCTAGGTAGGTAAACTTGTATAAATTATTTTAGCTCCTGAGCTTCAGTTTCTCTTTCACCATGGGACCCTCCCAGGTCTCTTCAACTCTATGGCATGGGGAAGAGTGAGACAGAAGGCAAGAGTGAAAGGATTTTAATGAATAACATTTTGATTAAAAGTAAAAGTATAGCAATACATAAGATGAAAAATTAAGGAAGGTATGAATACAATGTGAGTATGGCTGGAAAGTATAAAGCTTAAAAAGTGACAACAAAGAACTGTGTGGTTTTTTTAGTACTTAAACAGTGAAAACGACACAGGATTGACCTCAACCTCCCTGCCATCAGGAAATCCGCCTCTCCCCAAGACCAGATAGTGGTTTGGAACTCAGGGGCCTGACCTCCTCTGTCCCTGAGCCACAAGAGCAGGGCTTAGAGGCTAAGTGGGAGGGAGTCAGTAGCAGATGTGGTCATTGCCCTTCCCACAATCTCTCAGCCCTCTCTTTACCCATGGGTGGATGACTTCATGTCTCAAGTACCCAGGAATCTCCTATCTTTGGTCACAGGCAGGTACTTCCTTTGTGTGCACATGGGTAGGCCAGAAATGCTGGGAGTTAATTTTCTTAGGAGCTGCCTTCAATCAATGAGAGATGGATATTGGTGGATAAATACCAGCCCCTGCTCCCACCCCCTTTTGGGGTGAGCCAACTCAGAAGGGTTTTCTACACTATTTCCCAGAGTCACACAGGATGGAGCCACAGGTTTTCACAACAGTAAACTCACTAACACACCTTTTACTTCTTGGCTTCCTTCCCTTGCCTTTCTCCCTTCCCCTCTCCCTCACAGTGCTTCCTAGGATCACCTCTGCAATAAGCTACTGGGACCCAACTCTTTGTCTCAGGGCCTGCCTGTCAAAGAAGACAAAGCCACATAGATACCCAGTCACTGGGAAATAGCCAAAGGCTTAAAAAAATACAGAGTTTTTTCATTGCTCAGGACCACCACAAAGTTCCCTTCAGTCTGACCACCTTTGAGCACATGATCTTCTAGAAGAAAATTGGAATTTGATCATGTGCCAAGGAAAGTTTTAGGTGTGCAATTTGTGCTGGGTTCCTTCTCTGTGCAGGGAAGCTGGCCCTTTGTGGCCACCAAGATGAGAAAAACACAGTCCTAGCTTGCCAAGGATTTATTTGATTCTTTCAGAACAGCAAAAAAAGTTTTTCAATGAATAGACCTCTTTCAATTCTAGTAAAAAGGGCTCTCCCATGGAGTATTTACACTTATTTATGGCTTCAGCTATGAGCCTCTCAGTTTCTGAAACTCTTCTTAGCTTGTTTCTGGACCTCTTTCTTCCTGGAATACTCATCCTCATTCATTTTGCCTGGCTCCCACTCACACTTAATGTTTTAGGTTCCATGTCATTTCTAAGGGACACCTTTTGGGATGGTCCCTAGACCAAGGTAATTATTATCTGCTATTATCATGTTCCTTGGTATTCTGTTCTTCCACCTTCATTGCACATATCAAATCACGTGCTATTGATTATTTGATTGTGAGAGGTCAGGGTCATAACTTTTATCTTTATTTCTAGTTCTTAGCACAGGCTGAGCTACTCCATAAATGTTTGTTAACTAGGACTCCACAGTAGTTTATGGAGCAGTTCTAGGGAGGTTAAATAATACAGAGGTGACCACTGATAAAAGGTTCAGATTTCTTTCTACCCCTGTCTTACCTATCTTAAAAGGCTCTGGGTGGTAGGCTTGTCAGCTTTCAAATATCCAAGAGGAATTATTATCCAGCCAGCCAGCCATTCATCCAGTCAGCCAGCCAGCCAGCCAACCAATCAGCCAGCCAATCAGCCAGCCAATCAGCCAGCCAATCAGCCAGCCAGCCAGGCATTTTCTCTATCTACTCATTCATCAAAGGATTATTGAGTTCCTGTTCTCTGTCAGGTATTATGTTAATCACTGGAGACATGAAGATATTTTATCCCTGCCCTTTAGAAGTTAAAAGTCAGTCCCATTGAACAAATAATTAAAAGCTACTGCAATAAATGGCTCAATAGAGATATTATGAACTATTTGGAGCATAGGGCATAGGCAGCTACTACTCTAACAATGTATAATTTGTTCACACATGTGGCTGCAGGACTTTGGATTGCCTCTTCAGAATGGCTAAATGCTCCCACATAGATTTCTTTCTTCTTCCTCACTTCCTCTCATCTTTGTTCGTAGTTTATTCCTTGTGGCCCAGAATGTAATGTATGACTAAAGGTTAGAGCAGGATGGATAGAGTGGTGGAAACTTATCTTGCCACCAACATGAGGAGGATATATAACGGCATGGCTGTTTTGGGAAACTATAACCTGCCATTATATATCCTAGCACCCAAAGGCTCTCCTTCCATGCCCTAAGCCATGGGAAGTCCCATGACCTGGACAACATTATGGATATGAGTCTGCAGTAGAGTTAATATTTCCTTGTCATAAATAAAACCTATTTCCCTAGGACCTTTGCACTTTGGCCTTGTTCTCTGTACTTGGGGCCACACAGAGCCAGCCTATTACTACTAGTGCATTTGAGGAATCTATCCAGTACTCCAGGAGTTTTTGGTCCTTTAGATTAACCATTTCAAATTTGGGGTTCATATTGCATCTTGTACATTCTTCTCTAAATGTGCTTTAGTTGCGTTTTTAACCCCTGTAAAGCATTGGGATTTTCAAATGAATACATACTCTAAATGTGATTCCTCCATTTCAGATTGGAAAAGGATGAGTATTCCTCTTCATGTAGTTCTGGATTCCCTCTAGTCAGCCCAAGGCTACTTTGGCTTTTATTTTTGGTAGTCACATAGTACTGTTGACTCATACCCAGCCTACAGTCAACTAAAACTCCCAAATCAAGTCACATTTGTTGCTACTAATTCCTATTCCTTGTTCTATGCTTGAGTTAGATTTTTTTGGCCAAAGTTCAAAAATTTTAATTTCTCTCTTAAACTTCATTTCATTAAATTTATCCCATAATTCCAGCCTAATAAGTCCTTTTGGATATTGAACATTATCTGATATATTATCTCCCCTTCCAAAACCACATATGGCCTAAAAATTCTGTTATGCCATCAGGGCTCACATCAAAATCATTGATTAAAATGTTGAATAAACATGTTTAAGTCTTCATCTGATGTGTACATAAACCATCAGATAACCAAGGGAAATTATTAATGCTTTTGAGATAAGGGAACCAGGACTCAGAGAGGAATATGCTCAAGGTTATATTTCTAATAGCTGTGACAAAGAAGGAACTTGAACCTATGTTTTCTGCTCTTTTTGTATTCAGCCTTGGATATTGGCTAAGGAGGGGTTTGGAGAAGAGCAAACAAAATGTAAGCCATGACTAAATATAATTAGAATGATAATATTGATGAGCTCTGACATTAACTTGTAGAAAAGATAACATGGGCTATTTCTTTCTTAATCTCCATTTTCTACCACTGTGCATTTTTCCTCTTCACTTGCAAATACCTTTATTTTCCAATCTCAACTTTAGAAAAACTGTTTCCTGAGTTGTCTCCTTGAAGCACAACCTACATGAACTCAAATCTCCTATAAGAAGACACTAGCATGCAAAAATGGGAAGAATGTACAGTGTCTGTCAAGGTCAAGGTGAATGAAGAATGAGGCTGAATAGGTAGGGTGACCAAAATGACTGTGTTTGCCTGGGATGGTCCCAGTTTCAGTACTAAAAGTCCCAGGACATCCCCCAGTCCTGGGAAAATCACATGACTGGTCACCCTAAGTAGAATACTGCAGCCTTCTGTTCTCCAGTCTCTTCTTTAATACTACCACAGATTCTTTGACACTCTTTCTACTGAGAAGTGAGGTCTATGTTCCCTTCCCTTGAACCTGGGAAGCTCTGTGATTATACGGAATGCAGGGCAATACTGTACCAGTTTCCAAGCTTAGGCCTTAAGGCTGGCAGCTTCCACTTCCCATTTCTTACACATTCTCTTGGAGTGCTAAGTCAGCACGTAAGAAGTCCAATTACTCTAAGCCTTCTATGCTGGAGTGGTCACATGTGGACACTCCTGTCAACAGTCTCAGCTGGACACAACCTTCTGCCCATCACCATGGCACTAATGAGTGAAACTGTCTTGGACTCTCCAAGACCAGCCCATACACCAACTGAATATCACCACTAAAATCATCAAGTGACCTCGGTTGAGGTTATATTGAAAAGGAGACTTACTCAGCTGAGTCTTATTAAAATTCCTGGCCCACAAAATTATATGATATATTAATGAAATGGCAATTTCCTTGAGCTGTTACATTTGGGGTAGTTTGTTATGCAGCTAGAAATATTTAGGGTGAATGTCTAAACTGATCTAAATAAACTCTACCTAATCTTTTTACTCATTGTTTTAAACAGTAGCCATCTCCAAATGAATGTTCTGCATAAGATCTATACCAGCCTGGCTTAATCGCAGCAAGCTTCTTTTGGATGGGCAAATGGTGTCAGGTGAGCTGAGATGCTGGCTTTGACTCCCTACATCCATTCTTCCTGCATCACCTGGTGTGCCATATTGGAACTCTTCCTACTCTATGAGCTGGCTCATCTGTGTGTTCTATGCTCCAAAGAATCCTTATTGATGAGATTTACATTTTTCATTCTAGCCTTTGGCATTTTGTTGGCAATAACAGACAGTACCTCTGTAGGCTAGAGTCTCCACCAAGTGAATTCTCACTCAGCCTCACATTTATCTAGAGCAGCAAACACTTGACTGCTCCTTTCCAATTTGGCTCCATGATTGAAAATCTAATTGAAGACACTGTAGATTCCTGGAGGGCAAGGGCTGTAATTTAAGTGTCCATAGGTCCCAATAGTTTCTCTTTAGATGAATGAATGCTTTCTTGCCACTCTGGCACAACCAGTTAGCTTTGCTTCTGCTCCTCTTGCCTAATCTTTTCACTTAAGCCCTTTAGGTGTCTTCTAATTCCTAGAAATGATAGGTCTTAAGAAAGAGCAGTCTACTATTGTTAGCAGGAGACTGTAAAGAAAAGGGCAAAAAGATTCTGCATTATTTTGAGACTCCTCAGCCCTCAGTTCTTACTGAATAATTTTCTTCTGGTTATCGTCCTGCTTGAAATCTTTGAATCTTTAATGGTTCTTTGACAATGAGAAAAAGAAAGGACACAAATGTCCATTTGTGATGCACTGGGGTAGCAGGAGGAAATGTCAGGGGTAAGACTCTCCAAGGCGGTTGGTGGGTGTCAGCTATATGGAAAAATGTTCCCTAAAGAATCTCAGAATGTTGGAACTGTAAGGGATCGATGAGGAAGAGGAGTGTAAGAACATGGTGACATAAATGATGATGGAACTAAGACAAGGACTCTAGTTTCCAATCTCTTAGTCAAGTGCCCTTGACACTACACTATGTTGTAATAACGCAGATTTCTAGGTCAAGATAAGGGGACCACATGCAGTTATCTCCCCATTCTCTCTCTAAATCCCATTGAAATGATGACACAGAAATTCCAGAGGAAATAAACCCCTGACGACAGTGTGGAGAGTGGAAGCAGGTTTATCATTACATGAGAGTTATTAATGAATGTCTGGATGGCAGACGGCAGAATGGGAATACACTGACAGGTAAACACATGGAGGAACCCACCACTGCTAGAAAGAAGACTGCAGCTCCTCCTGGAGCCTGTCTTCCCCAGGAGTCCCAGGAAGGGTGAAAACTTGGCATCACCAGGTAGGGATTGTTAGTGTGGGAGGTGGGAGAGCAAACTGTAGGAGCTGTTCATTGGAAGACTGCCTGTGGCAAAGCTGTGCCAGCTCCCCCCATCTCCCACCACTCACATGCATAAATGCTTTGCTTACCCACCCATGGAGCTGTAGGAGCACTAGCAACCTCGGGTTCATCCCCAGGCCAAACCTGAAGCCCTGTCAGCTGCAGATGTCACAAGAGCTCCTAGGGAGAGGGAGAGGGCTTCTGAAGTGGAGGGTGGTGTCCCAAAGCAAATCCCTCTTGATTCTGACCTTTTGAGGGGATTCTTAATAGTAGGCAGCTCCCTGTCTCTTATGCTTGCTGTGTCCTCACATGACTTTTCTCTGTGTGCTCACACACCAGTCCTTTTGGATTGTGACCTCATTTAACCTTGATTGTCTCTTTAAAGGCCCTGTCTCCCAATACAGTCACATTGTTACTGGGGGTTAAGCTTCAGCATAGGAATTTTGGGGAGACACAATTCAGTTCATAACACCATTCTATAGGAGAGTGGTTGAATAGATCACAAGATATCCACGCAATGGAGTATCATTCAGCTGTAAAATTAAAAATTACAGGGAGTCCTGGCTGGTGTGGCTAAGTTGAATGGAGCATTGTCCCATAAAATGAAAGGTCATGGGCTTGATTACCAGTCAAGTCTCGTACCTAGGTTGTGAGGTAGGTTCTTGGTTGGGGTGCATGAGAGAGTCAACCAATCGATGTTTTTCTCACATCAATGTTTCTCTCCCTCTCTTTCTCTCATCCCCTCTCTCTAAAATCAATGAGCATGTCCTCAGGTGAGGATTGAAAAAAAAATATGGGGAAACTCTGAACTGATATGGGGCAATATTCAAGATGTATGTAGTAACTACTCAATAAATGCCACTTGGATCAGATTATTCAGAAGATTCAAAATCATTGTGGAAAGCGGAAAGAAATGCATGGCATTGAGCAATGTCATTTTGAGAACAGATTTCAATAATCCTGGCCATAGCTGGAATGATTGAATTATACAAACTGAGTTAGAAAATCATCAGGAAGACAAGGGAAAGCACAGAGTTTGCATGTGAGTGGTCATCCCACATGACTCCAATTTCTTAAAGTTTGCATGTCTTCAAAAACAAAACCTGTGGCAAGGACTTGGTCACAGATAGTTCATTTGCACAAGTAAAAGAGTGGAGAGAGATGGGGAAGGGCCAATGAAGTGTGCATCTGTCAGCGAGTTACTGCTGTGGGCAGCTGGAGCTCTGTGCTGCTGGGGCCTTCTGTGGGACTGTGTAGAATGTGCCTTGGAAATGGCCCATCATAGAACAGGAAACTGGATATTTATCTGCCAGCTCCAGCTCTCGGTGGTTGAGGGTTGCTTCTGGGGGTGATTAATCCCCAGCACTTTCAAGCTGTCCTAAACACAGGCTGAGTAAGACCCACAATGGTGCTATGGAAAACTCTCTCAGCATAGAAGCCGAGAGGCACAGGGCTTGAGGACGGAAGCTGTCAGCATGCATAGAAGATGTCCACAGGTGGACCTTTGGGTGGACTCCAGGTGAACCGATGGGGTATGAGACTCACAGGGTATGCGGTGCATGCTTCACCTGACATCTCCCAGTTAAGTCCTCCTTTCCAGTGCTCACATGTCACTTTGTTAACTCTTCCGTAATAGCCCCAAGTTTCCAGTCTTCCATATCTGTTGGTTTCTCTAGCATGTGTTAAGCACCCTTTGTTTCTGCTTTACATTCAACCCTCACAACAACTCAAGAGGCAGGTACTGTAATTGTTCCCATTTAATAATGAGAAAACTGAATCACAGAGAGATTAACAAATTTTGTGTTTATGTACCTGTCTCTGCTTCCAGCCTGTGAGCACCTGACGGGCATGGCCTTTGTGTTATTGCTGTCTGTGTACTCATATCCAACACGCTGACTGACACATAGTAGGTACTCGGCTAAATGTCACTTGAATTGGGTTTTTCAGAAAATTCAAAATCACTGTGGAAAGTGGAAAGAAATGCAAGGTGTTGGGCAATGTCATTTTGAGAACAGCTTTTCAGTAATCAACAAGGCCCTGGGTGTAGCTGAAATGATTGGATTATATAAACTGAGTCAGTCAGAAAATCATCAGGAAGAAAAAAAAATCATGTGGGATAATCACTCATAGGCAGACTCTCTGCTTTCCTTTGTCTTGGGATTAGCCAGGAGTTTTAGTAACTCTGTTTACACCTGCAGTTTTTAAATAATTACAAACAGAATTAATCTTTGGTCCTTACCCTTTGATGCAACGCCAAGGGACTATTTGGAACACAATATATTCTCTGCCCAAGCATATATTGAAAATAGCCCAAAGTAGCTGTTAAGGCATAAACATCTCAGGGGGAAAGTGTTGCTGTGATTTTACTGAACAGATGGTCTGGTGACGTCAGTGTCTCCAAATTACCTGCAGCAAAGCAGATGGGAAAATTCACATCACAGCCCAAGCTTGATGGCAGGCCTGGAGTCACAGAGAACTTCGGAGGAGAAAAGTCGCACGGGATGCTTTTTTTCCCCTTTGTTTTCAGGTTTTACCGGGGACCTTATCCTGTTCACAAATTCCTCAAATGAAATAGCAAGAATTATTTCAGCTGATCCTACAAACAACCTCCTCTAAGGCAGGGCTGGAAGACATGGCATTCAGTAATGCCACGGCCACTGAAAAGTGAGATTGATTCTGAAAAGAGGTTATTAAATATGTAACAGTATTATATCAATGAAAAGAAACATCTCGGAGCTACAATTGAATATGATGGTTCTTTGAAAAAATCATCACACTGGCTGTGTACTTAGCCCTGGGCACATTGTAGTGTGTGGATTTTATATTCCATCTTGCTCCCAGAGGCTGAATCAGAATGAACATTTTCACCTGGGACTGACTGCACAGCCCCTTATCTCTGCCCATCTTATTTCCTTGTTTGGTACTGTGCTTTCACATTTTCCTGCCTGCTGGTGTCCCAGGCCTTTACTTCTTTTATGCAAAGTTGTCAGCTGTGTGAAGTGGTGCACTGCAGCGTTAACTATGGATTGGCCAATCTCTGCCAGATTACCTTGAGTTCAAGATCTGAAATCTCAGAGTCGGAGTCACAGAGCTTCCTGTTTACAAATGAAGAAGCAGACCTCTGCAGGTTCCACCCTTATCTGAGGACTCAGAAGTGGCTAAAGACAAAACAAGAACCCACAGGCCTGCTCACTGAAGGCACGAGGCCTTCGCAGCTCTTTAAACTCCAAAAGCCCGTAACTCACCTCTCTCCAGAGATATAGATCTTGAGATATCTGGTTTATATTCTTCAAACTCAAAGGGAACTCGGTCTGCTCAGAAAAACAATTTTGAAATCTATTTTTCTATAATATTCCTGTCTAGTTTTCATGGTAGTACAGCATCATACAAGGGTGTCTGGGTTGAAGTTCCAGGAAACAAACTCTGAGGTAAGAATCTGAGTGCGAGTTTTCTTGAGAGTTTATCCCAGGAAGCAAAGATAGAAAAGAAAGGAAGTGAGACAAAGAAGGAAAAAGACTTGCCTCAGAGTATCCCGACCAAGAGGTGAGGGAGTTGGGGTACTATCCTCCAACACCCATCTCTCATTACATAAGAGCTGCTCCCAGGGTCCTTAAGTGCCCTGTACTTCTGAAACTTCTGACCCGCCCCACTGGGGAAGAGAAAGTCCTTGAGCGAAGAGGGACTCTGTGTAGTAGAATGCACTCGAGCAATGAGTGCCTCGAGGGACATGGGCAGAATGTAGCAGTGTTTGCTATGGTCAGATTTGGGCTCAAATCTGTATCCATTGCCTTGCTCCGTGAACTCAGACAAGTTACTTCCCCTCTCTAATTCTGTTTCTTTATCCATAAAATGGAGGACAATACCATCATGAGATACTGTGAGTAGTAAATGAGATAAGAATACATGTGAAATGCTTAGCACGATGCTTAGGGCAGAGGAGGGCCCTTAATATGTGGTCTTGTTACCTTTATTGTCATTTTCCTTTCCTGCGTTGTGTGCCTAGAGGAAAAACAGAATTTCGAATCACGATGGGTTAGGGCAGGTAGGGGCCTCAGCTAGCGCTGAAGTAACCCTCCTCCTGATGTCACAGAAGAGGAAGTCTGGGGATGAGGACAGTGGCTGTCTCAAGGGCGCGGGAGGCATCTTCTATTAGAGGGCGGCGGAGCCAGACCCGCACACTGGGTGAGCCGGCTGCGTGCGCAGCGTTCTTTTCACCAGCCGGACCGCCTCCTTCAGAATTCTTCACGCTGTACAGAGATCTAGGAGGAAGAGTGAATCATCTTGACATCCTGGGGTGGCAAACTGGTTTTCTCTCTCAGCTTTGATAAACTAGCAATAGTGGCCTGTGGGGCTGTGCTGAGAAGTATTCACTCTGACGAAGAGGTGCACCAGGCGAACGGGTATGATCATCATCAATGTCTGCCATCGACCTGGGAGAGCGCACTGGCCACGTGCCTCCTGTTGGCAGCGCTGTAACTGACCCAGCTGACTGCTAGACTTGGGATTTGGCACCAAAGAAATGAAACAACTATTTTGTTTGTTTGTTTGTTTCATCACAACAATAATACCTATTCACTGTAGAAAAAATTCTAAAGATATAAAGGAGAAAATAAAAATTACGTCTAGGTACAGCATAGAAGAATCTTTGGAACTCATCCTCAGTTTTTAAACTCAGAATCACATGACCTGGGAGTGAGAAAGGAGGCTGAAAGCAGAAGTTAAATGAGAGTCTGTATAAGGAGTCACTGATTTCACCACATCTGGATGCAGAATAGCAAGCAGCCAGGCATTTAATCCCAGGACCCCCCCCCCCCAAATCGTATCTCTTCAAATTAAATTCCATGCTAAAAAGTCAACAGAGATTTTCATAGAATTAGCAGGCTGATTCTAAAACTCATCTGGAAGAGTATTGGGCCAAAGATAGTGAAGGCATGTCTGAAGAAGGAGGGTTAGAAGGGGAGACTTACCTTTCAGATAACTGAATTTATTTTGAAGCTACTGTAATTAAGACAATGTGGCACGGGCACTGCGGTGGATAAACTGACTAAGGGGTGTAATACAGAGCTCCAAAATAGAGCTGTGTACACATGGTACTTTGATATATGATAGGAGCAGCTTGGCAGTGGGGAAAGGAAGGGCTCTATAATGAGTGGAGCTAAAAATATGCTTGTCCATGTGAATAAAAATGAAACTGGACCCCTACCTCACTCCATATGCCAAAATGACCCCAGATGAATTAAAGTCTTTAATTATAAAAGCAAAACTTTAAAATCATTTGTAGAAAATATAGGTTATTATTTTTCTGACCTCCAGGGAAGGATTTCTTAAACAAGACACGCTCTGAGACAATCTCACCCAGGTCAGTGGGGAACTCCAGAACAAAATGTCCCAGTTCTGGTACTCCCACCGTGCTCTGTCATAGCCCAGAGGCACCCCGAGGACAGCATGGCCTCCTCGGTGAGAACACAGTGGTGCATATCGAACTGTGGCAGGTGGAGGCTGTTCACTAACTTCCCTCATCTCTGTAGTTCTCTCTGTGGGGCCATCTGAGTGGCACATTCCCATGGCTGCCACATGCCAGGATGGAGAGAATCTGGCTTCATCTGAACTCTGATAAACTGTCCTGAGAATACCACTCTACTGACCAAACTACCTAATTATACAAATGTACCAGGGAGGGTTTTCACTGTAAGCTACAGAAACTTCTTTAAATAGAAATAGAATTTATTCAAGAAGATTTGGGTAGTTCACAGAGTCTGTAGGAAGGCTAGAGAGTTTAATGCAGGGGACATGCAGCATGAACAGTTTATAAATGGCCCCTGAGCATTGCTCCAGTGTAAATCCACCTAGGCACGGGTACTACATACCACACGGCTGATTTCTAGAACTTCCATTGCCACAGACTCTGGCAGCTGGGTACTTCTACCTCCACCAAAAATGCTTCTATGTGTTTCTGCCTTTTTTTTTTTTAATCACTAGCTTTCAACATGAAGTCTGAGATGGGAGCCTCTGATTGGGGAATCCTGAGGCATGTGCATTGGCCTTGCTTGAGGGAGGCTTGGGAAAGCAATTCCTGCCTCATTTGTCACTCCTTATCACTCACTTTTTATTTCTAAAGACTTTCATACCAGATTAAATTCCTAAATTTATAGATTATTTTTTAAAATATTTCATTTATTTTTTAGAGATATGGGAAGCAAGGGAGAAAGAGAGGGAGAGAAAGATCAATGTGAGAGAGAAACATTGATCAGTTGCCTCTTGCACATGCCCCAGCTGGGGTCCGAACCCACAACCCAGGCAAGTGCCCTGACTGGGAATCGAACTGGCAACCTGTCGCTTTGCAGTGCACCTACCAACTGAGCCACACCGGACAGGACTAGATTATTTTTTAATAATTACATTTTATGCTGGTTACTTTTCATACTAGAAAAATGGCATGACTCCAAGTAAAACAACTCCAAAATCCCGAGTTTGGATTATTCCAGGGAAAATAGATGGCTCCAGTCATGGTATATAGGTTCTTGTTGGTTTCTTTCTTGGATAGTGGCTCTTTTTGAATTCATCTCCGGAGTTGAGTGTCTACCTTACTTTGGGGCATATGCTCTTTGCTCACTGACTTGTGGCATGATTCTCCAGCAGGCCCTGGCAAATGACCAAGTTATTTTTATTCCATGCCATGACTAAAGGATTTGTGAAGTGAAAGTGGAGGATTGGGAAAGAAAAGGCCAAGAGGAGATAAATGAGGCAAGTTGAAGGGACATCGTGGTAGATTGTATTATGAGCACAAAGTCATCTGTCCTAGTGTGCATGGCCTTTTGTAGTGTAACTTCACCTCTTCTCTATCCAGAGGAGGAGTCTACGCTGTCTTAAAACTAGGCTGGCCCTGTGACTAGCTTTACCAGTGGAATGTAGCAGAAGTGATGTGCAAACTCCAGAGCCTAGACCCCAGGAGGACTTGCAGGTCCTGCCTTTGCGCATTTGGAGTTCTGTCCTGTGGTTACTGTGTCAGAAGAAGCCCAGATAAAGGGCCACATGGAGAGGGAGGCCAGCTGCCTAGCTGTTCCCACTGGGTCTAGTCCCCAGCTGACCTTTCATGAGTGAGCCCAGGTAAGACAAGCAGAAGAACCACTTATTCAATGCCCAGAATCATGAAAACAAACAAACAAACGAACCACATTCTTATTGTTTTGAGCCACTAAATTTTGGAGTAGGTGTTTATGCTTCAATAGATAAGTGTAATAGATACAGTCAAGGTCCTGAATGCACTCCGATGGTAGAAGAGCAAGATAACAACTAGATGGAGAGTTTATTTATTTTTCTAACATATAGTGGATATCTAGTACCTACCCGGTTCCTTATATGTATAATTCATTTAATCTTCCTAACAGCCTTATGAGATAGGTACTACTATATAGTTGCAATTTGGGGAAACCAAGGTACAGAGAAGTGATATAACGTGCCCAAGGTCACATGATAGGCAAGTGGCAGGTCTGTAACTTGACTTTGTGTCTGCCTGATTCCAAAGTCCTTGCTCATGACCACACTACCACACTGCCATGAGTACTTATAATGAACCAACTTAAAATAATGAAGGCTAAATAGAGACAGGGAAATAACATTCAAGCTTTAAAATTCTTGCTTTCTGTGTGTATTTCCCACCTAGAGACTTCTTTCTACAAGAAGGGAAGAATGATTTTTGAAGTGATGATCTGCATTCCTATTCAGGTTTCTATTTGAATAATTCTTTTCTTGAATTATTATTAAATAAAAGATGGATGTTTTGAGACTGACTCGGGTTACAAGAAATACAAAGATAGGGGAATTCAAACACACTTATGAAAAATAAGCAGACTTGCACTTACTCATAATTCCTATCAAGGCAGAATGCCTTCCAAAGAAATCACTGACATTCATTTATTCCACATGAATATGTCGAGTAATTACCGAGTGCCAGGCATTGTGCTAAATGCCAGGAAGACAAATGTGATCTGTTTCTAACCTCAAGTGCTGTGTAGTCTAGTTATAATAGATAATTAAACAAAATCCTAACACATGAATTTTCTAACCATCTTTCCAAAATTAAAGTATCAATGATCTAAAGAAAAAAGTTGCTTTAAGGTGATATTCTAATTAAAGCGATAGAGTTACAAAAATCAAATTGTTTTTATCAATCTCCTGTATGCTGTATGACCACCTGCTTATTTCATTTCCAATACATAATAATTACTCTTTCAAATGTGTAATCCAGAACTTGGTAGGAATTTATTTCTTCATGGGACTGTAAAGAAGATTCAAATTATAGATGACTCTAGAAGAAAATAATTCAGAAAATTCTGTAAGGCAATAAATTTCCCTCATCTCTTTTCTTTTCCTGTTGGGTTGCACATAAACACACTAGCTTAGAACCATATTCATATTTGATGACTATCAGTTTTTAAATGAGAACCACATTAGAAAGTTGGCTTCAGAAGGATGTTGTACAATAATGGGCAGGGAATGTTCTTCTGGCCTCTGCTGAGCAGACTTGCGGATGTTCCTCGCCTTCTCTGTGCCTCGGTTTCTTTATTGGTAAAGCAAGGCTGCTGGGTGAAGCACTATCTGGAATGTTCTCTCAGATGTAAAATTGTGTGGTTCTTTAAGGAGTTCTTGTTGGTTTCTGCCTGTTTTCTCTACCTACCTATGACATCTTGTTAAGAAATCAGAGACAAAATTCTTCAGGATTCTTAGCATAAACATGATTTCACTTTCTCTGTTGCTCTTCACTGGAATTTAAAAAGTTTTTAAAGTTGAATTGCCTACATGTTTTTAAGGATAAGGAATATAGGTTCTGTATATATGTGTTTTGTATTATTTTGTTCAAGGGCACCGTTCACCATAATGAGACTGATACTTCTTAGGATTTGGGAATTTTGAAAAACTGCTGGCGTCAGTGTTTGCCATCTGCTGGCATTATATAATCCACCCAGCAACAAAAAACTGGACTCTTCCATTTAGGCTAGGAGTTCAAATATCTGTGTACCCATCTCGATTCAGCACCCAGCTAGTTGTGTGTTGAGGAATAGCTTCCTTGATCTGAACCTCAGTTTCATCATCTGTAAAATGAGCTGCAGTAGAAGATCATGTTTACCTAGAATCGCTGGGACCTGTTTAGGTACACTTACCACTGTTTTTGGAATTTAGGTAATGCAGTTCAAAATAGCACAATTAGCCGCAAAATGATTTTAGCATGTAATATGCATATGTAATTGCACTTCCGTGGTTAAAAGAGAAGTTACCTGCCTAGAAATCATTGCAATGAATGCCTTGCTTGTAGGACCTCAGTCGTGTCCCTAAAGTTGTCAATCACGCTCCATACTGCCTGTCCGCTTTCACATTTGTAGCTGCAGAAGCCACTCCATCACCAGACCCCAGAAAACAACTCTTCTATTATTATAAGCAGAGGAGCAGCTGAGATGACCTGGATGGTTCCTCTCTGTGAGCTCATCCTCCAAGAGTGGACCTTCCTACAATTTTGAGTTGAGTTGATGGTATGAGACATGTGGGATAGGTACTCTAAGGCAGGATCCCCCACCCTGACACTACGGTGGCCTTGCTTATGCATCATAGGATCTTTAGCAGCATTCCTGACCTCTGCTCATTACATGCCAATAGTATCCCCTCCTCCAGTTTTGAAAACCAAATTGTCTCCAGATTTTGCCAAGTGTCCTCTGTGGAGCAAAATTAGCCCCAGTGGAGATCCAGTCCTCTAAGAGGAGTGCCTTTGGATGTATGGACATTGTCTAAGGCAGTCCTGGAGACAAAGAACTGAGTGCAAATACTTGGTTTGGGAGGTCACCTCAGGAAGGATTGTGAGGGATTGGGAAGTGAGTGAGTCAGGGAAGGGAAGCTAGCCAATAAGGGGTGTGTTAACGAGCTGGTTACAGCTGTGGGTGGAAAAAGGTCAGCTTCACTCGGGGCCTCTGGGACTGTGCAGAACACACCTAAATGCTGTACCATTGAAGAGCATGGACCTGAGGTGTTTACCCTCCATTAAGCCATGGGGCAATGTGTCTACCTCCTGTCTGGATTCACCCCATCCCCAGACTTTTTCCTTTGAGTCAGATCCTTTTTAGCCTTATGATGGCAATGTGTTCTTCAAAATGCATAATTAATAAAAATATTTGTTTTGAATTCTTCTATCATTTTGGTTGTTCAGATTCTCTACTGTAGCTAGACTAGAAATCTTCAAAATTCTACCCAGCACTAACATGCAGGGACTCTACCTGGTGATTTGAGGCCAATCCCGAAGAAGCTGATGAATAAATAGAAAGAGCACAGCCTGATCCAGAGGTATGGGGTGGGCGGAGAGGCACTCATCCTTTGTCTTGCAAATTGAATACGGAAATAATTGCAGGAGAACAAGTAAGACTTCCCACATTTTCAATTTTTACTAAAGGCACTTTTGTAACCATGACTTCACTTCTGAATTGACATTGCATTGAGTCCTCTGACAGCCTTAAAGAGACACCATCCAGACTCTGTCACAGACACGGCACGATTTAGAGAGAGCTTAGGCGACAATAGAATGAACTTCAACTGGAATGTGATGGGGGCAGAGGGATGAATCCTCAGAAAATTAAGTTTGTGCCAATTCAACCTTCCTGTGTCTCCTTCTCTCGTAATCCACCTGAAACCTATTATTGAACCGGTTATCAGTTTGGAGCATAAGGATGACATGTTGGGAAAATTGAATTTTAGTATATAAGCGAGAAGTAGCTGCCAATCATCTCAGCAAATGATAAACTGGTGAGTCTCCCTTTTCTTTTTAATGCCGTTTAGTTTCTTAACATTGAAGCTGTTTAAGATAATCCCTTGTGAATCATAAGATTGTATTGCTTTCTGGCAATGAAAGCTTTGATATACAACCATTGACTTGGCCATAGTTCTTGATTTTCCTCCAAGGAGGTCAAAGCACTTTCACTTCAGCAGTATCATCTTATTTAGCTTTGTAAAACTGAAGACGGAGGATGGGCACATAGAAGTCTGTATTTGATCAACAGGGTATTAAAGTGCAGAAGAGAAGTGACTTGGCCACAGTAACCCTGAGTCTGAGCACTGTGACAGGAGTCTCCCAAATTTTAGGGCTGGATTATGACCCTGGTGGAACTTTCTCTTTAAGAAACCTGCATGGAGGAAAATATGCCCAGGATTCTGAACAGAAAGCTCTACCTAGCAGTTTAAAAAATGAACTCCAAGGCTAGATTTGTGGTCAGTGGTATGATTCGTATTTAACACCAGTTGAGATTTTTTTGAATATCGAGAAACAAACAAAAAAAAACAATCATCCCCTTTCCTGCCAAGCATGGCAGTGCTAAGACCAGCCAAGCCCACCTTTCTTGAAAACCCATGATCTGCTTTTCCAAGGGAAGATGAAAGCGCCAGGAATAGACAATGGTTTTGAAACACTGGCTGACTTTTGAATATTCATGACTATTCTGATGCAAATGAATATTTCAAATTGAGCTGTTTTTGTAGAGGTGCTGTTTGAAATGTATAGGCTTATGAAATTGCTTTTCTGGTACTGCAAATTCCCCAGCACAACTTCCTTTGCTTATTTTTAATTCTAGAAGGTTTCCCAGGTGTCGGCCTTGGGCTGGAGTTTCAGCTGGCTTCTTTTCACCCAAAACTAGGGCTGTGGTTTAGCCTAACCCCTTACGAAAGCGTGGCTTTGTTTAATTGGAACCAGGTCTGATAGGCCCTTCTTGTTCTGCCAGCAGCCAAAGAGGCTTGCTTATCACACATCAGATTGTCTTTCCTTTGAGGTAACGTCAAACCAAAGCTCACTGTTCCCTGAAGAACAAAGAGAGAGTGAGAACGTCGTGCCTGTGCTCAGGAGTGCTCCGATGATCAGGAAGTCAGGAGGCTTGTTTGGATTTTGCTGACTTTGCACCAGAAGGGTCTCACCATCATGGGCCTTGGGTGTGGCGTGTGGCTTTGCCAGGTCAAAGGACTTTGAAGAAGACACATGGACCCCATGGTCTGTTGGAGACTTAGAGACTTCCAAAGCACAGTGAGTGTTCAGTTCCCTGTGGGGAACTGTGGGACCCTCTTCCCTGTTCAGGCTGGATGCAGGAACAGGGGCTGCTGGTCAGGCCTGGGAGGAAGATGAGCATGGTGAAGGTGGTTATTGCTGGAGGGGAGAAATGACTCCTTGTGGAGCCAAGGTCAGTTTCTGAAGAGAGAGGGCAGTTACTGAGCCCTGTCTAAGGCCAATGAAGGAAGATGCCATGGAGCTTCATATGTCTCTGGGTAGGTGGAGTTAGCCTCTGTTTCAGACACCTGTTGGGACAGGACAGGGAAGCCTTTGTCCCAGGCCAGTAGGGTCCCTTTGGAGGAAAGGATGCTCTCTCCTCTGGTTGTTAATCCATCTAGGCTCTGTACCCTACCCCGTATCCCTCTTGAAAGGTCACGGGTGTGGCCTCTGACTTCATTCCATGAATAATTCTTGGAAGTCTACCTTCTTACCTGCCAGTCTTCCTCTCTCCAATCCAGCCCTCCATCCACAACTACTCCATGGGCCACTCTCTCCCTGTGACTCACCCTTACTCAGTGGGTACTGTATTTACCATGTGACAGGCCTTGTGCAGGGCTGGGAACATGAGGTAAATCCAACTTGGTCTCTGTCTGCTCAGTGCTTCTGGTCTATGGATCCAAACCTATTTCCTAACCCCAACCTGTCTCTCTGTTCCATGATTATTCTCATCACATTTCTTTTCCTGAGGTGTTTTCTTTATCTAGTATGCCCCCTCCTCTCAGCTCTAATATTGTAAGATCTAGCTCAACTTCCGAGGCATGCAAGAATTTCCTTTACCATTCAGCCTCCCGGGTTTTCCTTTTCCCTCCCAATTTCTGTAAAATATTTGTTCTGTGTAATTTAAAATGACCTTACTTAGTCTGGTGAGTATTTTGGGTATGTAAACTAGTTGTCTTTGGAGAGTTCAATTCATATTTTACCCTCATACTGAATCTCTTCTTAACCTTTCATCCCCACCCCATTACTCAGCACAAGACTGAGCACATACTAAATGCCCCATAAATATCATTGGTTATTAGAATCAGAAAGGTTCTGATTAGAACAATGTACTGGTCCTGATAGCCCCTTTCCCCAGTAGGAGTGGGAGATGGGTAAGGTGGTGGGTGGGTGGGTGGGTGGAAAGGCTGTCTGTAGCCCAGGTTGCTGATCAAGTAGAGAAGCTCTATCCCTGAAGTAGACCCTGAATGTGATATAAGCAAATATATCAGCAATTCATAACTAAAAGGTGAAAACATATTTACATAGAGAATAGATAACATTCATTTGCTTCCAGATCAAGGAAAGTTTCTACTCAACAGTAAAAAAGTTGTAAGGGTTATCAAAGGTGACCCTCGGGTGACTTCTGGCAAATAACCTTTCTGAGCTTCACTTTCCTTGTCTATACAGTAGAAATAGTATCACCTAACTAATGGGTTGTATTAGATCATGCCTATAAATCATTTAACCCAGAATCTAGAAAAGTGTAGATATTCAATTAATGATTGCTATTATATATATTGTCATTGTTTTTGTCCCAAAGTCTGAAAAGTGGATTGTTTGGTGGTATATAAGATAATTTTGCGTGGTACATTGACTTTTAAAACATTTTAATGTGTGCTAGAAAAAAATCATATTTATGATTTCATGAATAGAACTTCTATTTTAGTTATTTATTTATGCATAACAAGTCATCCTAAATTTAGTGGCTTTAAACAACAATGACTTATTATTACTCTTTTTGATTTGTGATCTGGGCCAGGCTCAGCAGGTCAGTTCTGCTCCCCTTCACTCACCTGTCTGGTACCTGAGCTAGGATGGGTGGAACAGGTACAGCTAGCTGGGATCTCTCTCTCCTTCTAGGAAATCTCTCTAGCCAGGTAGCTGGACTTTTTTACATGGTGGATCAGGGCTCGAAGAGCAAGCTTTCTAAGAGGACAAATCCTGTTATGCAAGTGCTTATCAAGTCTCTGCTTACATTATACTTGCTGATGTCCCATTGGCCAAAGCAAGACATATGGCCAGGTCCAGAGTCAATGTGGAAGGGACCGCACGAGGAGAGTGAATATTGGGAGGTGGGGTTCATTGGGGGCCATCAGCGCAGCATTCTTCCACAGCCATCGGTAACGTAGCTGGTCAGTAGTCAAACTGAGATCTGGAGTGGTCTGGCTCCAGAACCTATATCATAACCACCAGATAAATCTCCTTAAACAGAGTGTTTCAATTATCTATTTCCAAACGTAATGAGTTAAAGCAACAAACATGTTATTATGTTCATCGATTTTGTGAGCCATGAATTCAGATAGGTCACAGGAAAGGTGGCTTATCTTTACTTCACCATGTCTAGGGCCTCGCAGGGATAACCCAAATTGCTAAGACCTGGTTGAGGTGGTTCATCTGGTGTTGCAGTTCTGACTGTCTGCCAAGCCCCTTGGTTTTCCCCCATCGGACCTCCTCATGGAACTAACTTCTAGGCTCCTGCACAGCATGGTGGTCTTAGGTAGTCATAGTTGCTGCCTTCTCTTCAGAGAGAAAGGTAGAAACTGCTAGGACTCTTAGGGCTGGTCTCCGAACTGTCACCGCTTTATCCCTGCCACACTATATGGGTCAAAGAAAGTCACAAGGCCAGTCTAGATTCAAGAGGAGGAATAATAGTCCCCAGACGCATCCATCTTCAACCTCTTTCCTCCATGAGTGTGCAGGGAGGGAAGGAATTGATGGCGGCTATATTTGGAGACTTTCTACCCCAGTATGCTTAAGGACTAAAATACTTGTCACTAATTCAAGCTTGTGCTGTTGTTAGTTTTTTAACAGACTATTTTTAGAGCAGTTTCATGTTCATAGCAAAATTGGGAGGAAAGTAGAGAGATTTTCCACATACCTCTTGACCCACATATGTACAGCCTCCCGCATTATCAATATCCCCCACCAGAGGGGTACTTGTTACAATTGATAAACCTACACTGATACATAATAATCACTCAAAGATCGTAGTTTACCTTAGGGTTCACTGCTGTACATTCTACAGGTTGGAGAAATGAATAATAACATGTATCCCTCATTACAGTATCATACAGAATATCTCCACTGCCCTATAATTCCTCTGTGTTCTGCTTGTTCATCCCTTTCTACCTCAACCACTGGCAACCACTAATATTTTTACTGTTTCTATAGTTTTGTCTTTCACAGAATGTCATATAGTTGGAATTATATAATGTATAGCCTTTTCAAATTGGCTTCTGTCACTTAGTAATATCCGTTTAAGTTTGTTCTATGTATTCCCATGGCTTCAGGGCACATTTCTTTTTAACAATGAATAATATCCCATTGTCTGGATGTACCACAGTTTATTTATCCATTCACTTACTGAAGGACATCTCGAATGCTTCCAAGTTTTAGAAATCATGAATAAAGCAGTTACAACATCTGTGTGTAGGCTTTTGTGTAAACATAAATTTTCAACTCCATTGGCTAAATACTGAGGAGCACAACTGCTGGATACAATATAAGATTTTAAAGTTAGTAAAAACATTAAGTCAATATAATTCAATAGAACCATATGAAATTTCTGAGTTTGTAGGGCATGTCCAAATATTGGTGACTTTATATGGTTCCACCTAATAGTACAGTGATCCTAAATTATAGCAACATTCTCCATAGTGATACGCAAATAAAGTTTGGGAAACATCTTCTCATTGAAGTATTGTATCTTCTGGTGACTTTCATGTATTTGTTTGATCAAAATATGGGTGATGTTTATTTGGACAGTTTGTTTTGTTGTTGTCGGTGGTGGCGGTGATGATGGTTTGGAAAAGAGCTGATGTAAGCTACAGCGTGTTGGGTGCCAATTGAACATAATTATCGAAATGCCTTGACCCGAGGGATCACAGATTTCCCAAGGTTGCTGCAAATTGAACACCTGAGACAGCTGGCAGGTCCTTTGATTTTCTGAGGAAAGAACATCTTTTTGATTCCCGGTAGCAAAAGTATTTTCTGCATTATCACAGAAAATGCAGAAACATATATCAACAGAAACCCTATCAGCTTGGTGGGATGTTAAGACCATTTTCTGGCAGGAGCTGGCACAAGAAGTTGGAAAATGAATCATTGGAACATTTGGCTATATGGAGTATACATAGGAAGAAATTGTTTTCCAAAACAAACTTCCAACAATGAAAGAGATTTTGTCTTAGGCTGGATTCTGATGATGAATCAGAACTTCAGAGATGCCGAGGGTCTGATTTGGATACTTTGCAGAATCTTGTTTGTATTTAGTCTCTGCCAGATTAAAAAAAATTTCCCATCACCACTCTGGTTGTTTTTCAGCCTGGCTGTCCACTGTAGTGGAAGGATTGTGACCAAATTGGGTAATGTTGCCCTGTGGATCTCCAACATAAATATTCCAATGTTGTTTGAAGGTTTGGAATTGGGAAAATAATTTTAGGGCTTCTTTCTTTCATCTCAGCTCTTTCTGGGTGAAATTTGTAGAAAGTTTTTGTTCAAAAATAGCATCCAAATTTTTAAATGTTCCAAATGGACTCAGCACCAAGTCCAAAAACACAAAACAAAACAAAACAAAAAAAAAACCCAAACCATTTTCCAATAGGATCTCCTGAGTACTTTAAAAGGACTAGCTATATCCGTGTTGGCTTACATTACTCACCTCCCTTAAGCCTCAATAAATGTACTTGCCTCACATTCTCAGTAGCTTCTGAAGTTATTTTGGCTGCTCAGCCCTGACAGTTGAATAAAAACTTTATGATAGAAGAGGTTTCATTATGTGTGTGAATGTATTTTCTTCAGCTAATCAGCAAACAGCAGACTAGCAGGTATTCAGAAGCCCAGAACAATAACGTCAAAGCTAATTCAATTCCTTGCAGGTCAAGGCTTGTGATCCTGGCTCTAGCCTTTGTCAGAGAAACAGATGCAGAGCACTTCTGTGAGCATCTTTTCCACACAATCACATCTTAAAATAAGTGGGCATTGATTTCCCTTGCTCCCATCTGTGTTTATCTTAGGTTCTTTCTCTGGGGGTAATATAGAACTAGTGTTACCTCTGCCTGGCCAGCAACTCTAACACATTTCTTTCTCTTAAAACCTTTCAGTAGCATATGCCAGGATTATACTTTATGGCACGCTTATTACTCAATAGTGATGGTTGAATTTTAATAACACCTTATATTTTTCTTATTTGAACACCCCCAAATATCAGTGTGTCCGTTTAAGGATCATCTTTTCAGGAATACAAATTTATAATTAAATTTTGGATCCAGTTATTCTTAATTTTTCTCATTCTTAATACAAGTTAAACAGAGATGACAGATTTTGTGATGCCTTTGGATCATCATAATGGTCTTTGTACCAACTCCTTCATTGAGAAGGATGTCTACATCTATATTGATTTACTATAACCAAAGCAAGAGCATGCAGAAAAATCCTATGCTTCAGAAACTGCATATGACTAATTTTCTTCCAGTTAATGGCAAGTACAACTGGAGTTGCCTAGTGGACAATGGTTTTCCACTGTCACAGGCTTAGTTGCACAATCTTGAAAACCTAGCACAGAAAAATATCAGTAATTTCTTATAAACACATAAGGCGGAGTGATCTTGCATGCTAAATTTCCAATTAAGAAATGCAAATAAATGGTCACATCATGTTTCATGAGACCAGCCAGCCGCCTGTTTCCAAAGCCTGCAGGTTCTCCACTGCAAGAGACAGGGAAGTGAATGAGAGACTGTAGAGTGAATTTCAGGCTTTATAGCCAGTATTGGATGAGAAACCATACTGCCTATATTTTAATGGATATAATTTTCTTACATTAAAATTATCTCACTGCTTTTAAAAAATGGTTGCAAAAAGTTTGTGGTTTAATATCCAGAAATCATAATGTAGAAAGTAAGAGCATAATTTCTCCATCACCATGCCCACCTCAGAGAGGTACCTAAGTGGCCCAGAGAGAGCCACTTCAGGTTCCTTGGCATATATGTATATACTTATTGTCCATTTGTGTTTCTTACATGAATTTATTGTTTAATACAACAAAATAGTGCATTAAATTTATTGTTTAATATAATAAAACACAGATGCAGGCATCCTTCTCAATGAAGGAGTTGTTAAACCAAGACCATGATGATGACCCAGAGGAATCATAAAATCTATCATCTCTGTTTAACTTGTATTAAAATACAAACTTTTCCTTATTGATTTCTAAAAGCTCTCTACAGGAAATACTTAACTGCATTAGATTTGTAGGTGAGAAAGAGACTGAATGTTGTGAGCACTAAATAAGTCTTGTGTTCGTAGGAATAGGAATAAACCCTCTGGTCAGCAGCCTCTTTTGTGTAGGGCACTTTGTCTATGCTACTTGTATAGAGCAATTTGCCCTCGTTGCTAAGGAATGCCCCTTTCGAAGACTGGATACAGTGATTACACTTCACCAGCATTTTGGCTTAGTTGTTTTGGGGCAATAAAGTTTAGAGTTGGAATCTGTTCTCTAGAGCAATTGCCTCTATGTTTGTACTTTACAAAAATACATGTCTCCCCATTAAGGAGGTAGAGCATATTGCCCACCTTTTACGTGTGAGCTACACATAGAGACTTACTTCCAAAGAGCACAACGTGGAAAGAAGGGAACTGACCTTTCTGTGGAGAAACCTGGGAAACACCACCTAAACCATGTGATCAAGGTTTACGTCAGTAGTGATGTCTTGTTGGGAGGGTGCAGCCTCAATATGATGATGAGAATGAGCCTTTATTTCTGTCGCCTCCCTCCCCTAAACTAATAACTACAGTCTAACCATGAGAAAAAACACCAGGCAAACCCAAATCAAGAGAAATTCTACAAAATATCTGATCAGTGTTCCTCAAAACTGTCAAGGTCATCAAAAACAAAAAAATCTGAGAAAGTGTCACAGTTTAGAGGAGCCTAAAAAACAGGACAGCTGGAATGTGGAATCCTGGTGCGGTCCTGAAACAGAAAAGGGGCTTAGGTGAACATGGAGAAAATGTGAATACGGTACGGAGTTTGGTTAATAATAGTGAGTCATTATTGGCTCACTCGTTGTGACAGATGTACCATAGTAATACAAGATGCTAACAATGAAGGACTCTGGTGTCGGGTATATGGGAGTGCTCTGTACTATCCTCACAAATTGTCTTTAAATCTCAAACTATTCTAAAATAAAAAATGTGTTAAGAAAAAAAATGAATGACAGACATTTGCATTGGACCATTTTCCCAATGAGGACATAAAATTAATCTAATTTAGACTGGTTGTGAAGATAGCACCACTCAATACCAGCCTCCAACTGTATTAGTCTAAGAGTAGCCAGAACAAAACAAAATCTAATTTGAGTTGATTGTGCAGGGAGGTTGAGGTTTGCAGCCTTCAGAGTGGTATGGCCAGACCAGTGAAAATACAGAGCTGGCAGAGACCATAGAGATGACTCCATCAAGCCATCCCATTTCAAAGATGATGGAACTGAGGTTCAGAGAGAACAAGGTATTTACCTTGGGTCCCGCAAATACTGAATTGGAACCCATATATTTCCTAATTCATTGCTCATTCTCTTCCCTCTGCTTCTTCCTTAACCTTTCTGCTTAACACAGACGTCCATCTGTTATTGCCATCCTTTCATTTTACCCTGTTTTGGCCAAAGATCTATGGAAGTGCCACACATCCTAAGCATTGTATAAAAGACCAAGAGAACACATGAGATTTGGGATCAAATTGGATCCGAGTCCCAATTCCTTATACTCTCTGGGCCTCAGTTTTCCTTAGCTGCAAAATGGCTCTGATGATATCCATCTCTCAGGATTAATGAGATCCTGCACATAAAACCTAGTACGGGGTCCAGCCATGGTTAGCCCTCAATAATTGACAGTTTGCTCTCATAAGATATGCCTCTGTATATACCAACAGCAGCAGCCAGGACCATGGGTTCTCAAATAGCACATATGAAGTGGGTAAAAATTATATTCATGGAAGCTTTTCCCGACTAGGGCTTTTCCATAAAGTCAGCCATTTCTGCAGGCTTCTTCCTCACCACAAATTGTTCTCCATCAGAGTCCAGGCTAGCAGGTGGGGAAAGACTGTACTTTTACAAGGCAATTAGCTCAACGGATTCAAGAGACAGCTGCCTCCTGCAGGAGCCTGGGAGACTGCAGCCTGAATGCATCATCATTAGAATACATTTTTTAAAATGCAGCCTGGGAGGAATGGAATTGGGAGCTTTGAAATGTTTAGCTCAGTTTCTAAATATTATATTGGGATTAAGTTGTCTCCCTCACCCCCACCCCAACTGATAAAAACTGAGATTCGAATTTCAGATGGCATTTAGGAAGGATACTATCTGTCTTTCATTTGCATTTGAAAGCAAAAAGCGGATCCTGCAGTCTGTGAGTGATCCTACTCTTCCTTTGATAGCTGCTCCCCCTTCCCCCCCCCCTTCACCTATCACAGAGGCAGGCTAAAAAATGCGGAAAGAACCCATTATTGGATAGTTAGTCAAAGTTTAAAATATTTTTTTAAAGTAATGAATCAGCAGCCTTCCTTGTGGGATTCTTAGGAAAGTAGAACCACTTTCTCTTAGTTTGGATTCCTTCTAAAGCTTGTTACCCCCAGGGGCACTTGGGCACAAGTAGCTTATTTAGGAGGTGATCCCAGAAAGCAGAGCCGAGGGAGGAGGGTAAGTGAGAAAGACTAAGGATAAAAGGTTTGTGAATGAATGGGTTACTTTCTGTAGGTCTCTCTCTGGGGACCCTCTAAGAAGCGGTGTCAAACCCATGTCAAATGTTTTCTCAGAATCTTCTGACTGGGGAACAGGGAGGCCGGAGCATTATCCACTGACTTCTGTCCTCCATGGTTGAAGATCACCTCTGGGGCATCAGCTCTCCATCAGATCTCTGCACTTTGCATTTGGCTCTATGGCTTTCTCAGTCTCCGAGAAGGCAGACCAGGCAGACACTGTAAAGTGCACTTGATGTAGCACTTGGGTTGTGGGCATGAGGCTGTCCACCACAGCTGCCCTGGAATCAGATGGAGTGAAGGGCTGTGGCATAGTGCATTACAGCATCTTCTGCCATGGTACATTCTAGAAGTATGTTATCAAATACAGTAAGCACTAGTCACATTTAAATTAATTAAAATTAAACATTCAGAGTCTCCGTCTTACTAGCCACATCCTAGGTGCCTAATAACCACATATGCTTAGTGTCTATTATATTGGACAGAGTACATTTCCATTAACTGCAGAAAGTTGTACTGAGTAATTCTAGAGGATAGCTTCCTGGGTCTTTTTAGTTCTGTAGGCCCTGACAAAATTATACGGACTTAATATCTATCAGTCAGATAGACTAGGCTTTGCTGTAGTAGCAAATAACCCCCAAGTCTTGATGGCTTCAAATGGAAAAGATTTATATCTCATTCATACTGCATGTCCAACATAGGGTTCTCTAGGCTGAGAGGAAATGTACTGTTTGGAAAACTATCAATAGAAGGAAAGAGAGCTCTGTGGGTCTTGTACCAACAATTGAAGCCCCAGACCAGAAATGACACACCATTTCCGTTCACAACTCTTTGGCAAGAACAAGTCAGGTAATCCTATCTAACCACTATGGAACTAAGAACTTCAGAGAGGAAAACTGGGTATTCATGAGCTGGTCTGTTAACTAGTGCTGTTGACATGTTTCTATATTCATTTACTTGCTCATTCAGTATTCAGTAGATATTTGCATATCTGCTGGGCATGATAGTGAACCTGTGGATATAGAGAGGAATAAGAAGACATGATTCCTGCCCTTTTGGAGCTTACTTACCATTTGCTGATAAATAACCATTAAAAGAGCAATGACAGTGAAGAGGAATAAGTTATTCGGATAAGGAAAGAACAAGGTGTTTCAGTATCAGTGAAGCAAGCAGTTTTCTTGCATATCCATGCGATAACTAGAACTGTATTTGTCCCAGTTAATGAGTCCAGAACAAGCCCTGGAATAGGAAAGTAAGGACCTCTGTTTATTCCTCCCCTCCCATCCACCTGCACCTTTGCCCCATTCCTGAATGAAGCCCAAGAGAGGTGTTTAGCTACCCTCTGCCAAGTGGTGACCTTGACTCCATGTGCCCTGGGCAGGTGCCTGGCAGTTGCACGGGAGTGTGCTTGTGTGGGCACACTGGCTCATGCTCACGGAATCCACCATGGCGCTCAGCACTGGTGTTCCCGGCACAGAGCCCGAGCTGGGCGGCCGGCATGGGAGCCAGCAGGCCCTTCTTGACTTTCTCCTGAGGAGGTCACATAAGATCAGCCAAGATCCCAGGGCCACCCAAATGAGTCTCCATGGCTGTGAGGCTGGAGGAAGCAGGGATCTGTGGCAGCAGGTGATGCCTGAGCTTCTTGTTCTCTTCCAGGTTATCTGGGGCTGTTGGCACAGTGCCTTTAACTTCTGACCTGCCTGTCCCTGGAAAAAGACATGTGGCTAAACGTGACAGTTCAGTTCCTTTTACCTGCTTTAGGGACTGTCTACAAAGTACAAGTTTATAAAGTTCTATTTTTCAATGATATACTTTTTTCTCTATTTTTTCCTCATTTAAATCCATTTATTCAAAATAGACATGCTAGGAGGTAGCATATTGGTTAAACGCATGAACTCTGGGGCCAGACTTTCTGGGGTTTGTGTGTCAGCTCTGCCCCTTACAGCGTGTAATCCTGAGCAAATTATTTAATGCTTTGTGCCTCAGCTTCCTTATCTGTAAAATGGGGAAAATAAGTGTACCTACCTCACACGGTTGTTGTGAGGGTTGCACTGATTAAGAGATGTAAAGTGTTTAGAAAGGTGCCCGGCACAGAGTAAGCACTCAAGGTAGCTGTTATGTTTGACTCTCCATGTTGTCATTATCATTATTACTGAGCACTTGATGAGTTGCTCAGCAGCATGCATTTCCTTTTGTTTGTTTTGTTTTGTTTTAAGGCTGGGAAAGTCAGGCAGCTGTGTGATGGTTAAAGTAACGAGCTCTGTGGCTTGGCTTTAAGTCTGAGCTCTGTCACTTGCTGGCTCAGAGACTTCGGGGAAGTTATAAAGCTGTCCAGTCTTCCTCTGTAAAATGTGAATAATGACTTCCACTGTTTTTCGTGGTGATTGGCTGAGATAATGCCTGTATTTCAGGGTTTAGCATCTAGTGAACACTCAAAATGATCAGGCTGTGGGAGTAACTGTAGGGAGAGAAGAAGAAACTTAGTGGATGGTAGATGAGAGAAAGCACATCCTAGATGGCTGTACTTGGGAAGTGCTGGGGAAAGGGTCCCAGTAAGGAAGCGGTGATCTCAGATTTCTTGTAGGAGGCATCATGGGACCTGGGCCTTGAAGGATGGGTAGGGGTTGATCTGCCAGGGAAGGCGGAGGAAGCATTCCAGACAGAGGAAGGGGCGGGTCTTGAACACCAAGTTGTCTTATCTTATTGTGTAGACAATGGGGAGCCTTTGAGAAATTTTGATTTGGAGAGTGACCCGGTGACTTGGATTAAAGAAGGAAGTGGGAAGGTATCTTCACAGAGCAATGGGACCAAGGACAATGTATCTCCAGTAAAAGAGATAAACATAATATAGTGACATTTAGAACACTTACTATGTGCCTGACACTGTCCTAAGTTATTTTAATCTTCATAGCCATCCCTTTGGATGGGTATAGTCTTATTATTCACGAGTTATATGACAGCACAGAGACCTTAAGTCACTTGCTCCGGAATACACAGGTCCAGGATTCAAACCCAAACAACTGCCTCTGAGCCAGTGCTGTGTACCTGGGCTTTCTGAGATGCTTGCACTTTGTTGTGGGCATCGGGGAAGGAGAGGGAGAAACAGAAAGTATAGGACTCAAGAAATGTTGCTGTTCCAAGGAGCAATGGTTCAAGGGGTGATTTAGAGCACAGCTGGGTGTTTATCTTGGGATGGATGAATGCTTGTTCTCTGAAACAGAAGAGAAAGAGGAACTAAGAGCAGAAGCGGGTCAGGGTGAGATGAGGTCAGTTGAAGGAATCTCCTGAGAAACAGCTCCGCTGTGCTCACTCATGGAAGAGTTGAGAGGAAGGTGGCAGAAGGGTGGTACTTGTTAGGGGCATATAAAGGAGAAGTGGGTTTTTGAACGGGTCCCTTCCTGACCACATAATCTAACAAGAGTTTTGTTGGGCCAGGCTAGGCACTCTCTGAGAAGGCAATGTAGCTGAAACAGGGCTGCCTGGATGCTTGCCCAAACTCTGCCCATCCTAACTGTGTAACTTTGGGCATGCCACTTAACCTTTCTATGTCTCAGTGTCCTTATTTGAAAAATTGGTTTACCCACCTCATAGAGTCGTTTGAGGATTGGCCATGTTAGTTTATGGAAAGACCTTAGGGCTTGGGATAGTCAGAACTATACAAGTTTAGCTGCTACAATTGTTGTTGTTTTTATTTTTTCCTACAACCCCAGAAATCTTAACAGCCCAGAACAGAGAAATGGAATGGTAGTTGCGGGGGGTCTGGGACTCTCAGGACAAGGCTTATAGCCCATTGGCTGAACTACAGGAACATCGTGATGCTTTAGGTTGGAGATGTGTAAAGAATGAATCTAGCTTTGGTCAACTAACTTCCTGGTTTTTCTAGTGGTAAAATCCAGAAACACCACGGAAAGCTTTGTGTTCAGATTCCTACCATGAGAACAAATGTGTTCAACAGAGTGCTTACTAATAAGATACCAAGCCCAGGGGAAACACGGAGGCTTATAAAAAATACCAGGGGCACTGACAAAGGAACTTGATTTTTTTATGCTTCACACCACAGATGGTACCACCCCCTCATCAAGGTATCATTTGGTTTAAAAGCCTTCTCCCCAAATTTCCCAGCTCAAGGCAGACATTCTGTCACAAGGAAGTCTTACCCTTCCCTCTTCTACCCCTCCCCTAACTCAGCGCCATCACAGTTTCTGATCAGCATCAAAACTGAAGATGTTGGGATAGTAACTTACAAACAAGCCTCCTGTGATAGAGTGAAATCAAAATCATTTTATCTTGAGAGCGTACTGTGTTGCATTTTTAGGATGTAACACACTTGATTGATAGTAATTTACTGTGTCAACAATATTTCTGACTCGATCAGTCAGCATCTCAGAGGTACCATCTTTTGATGCTGGGGAGCCACATTAGAGGCCCCTGTTCCCCTATTGGCCTGGGTCTTTGGAACTGGTAAGATTCAGGGAGATGGGGAAGACATGCCCCCCGACTCTCCAGAACTCATCCCCATGTCCAAGTCTCCACAGTCTTATTCCACTCATTAATAAGATTATTTGGATTTACAGATCCCTCTTTTAAACACGCACACTGAGTCAAAGAATTCTCCCCAGTTCTTCCACCACCCAACTGAATCAGAAACTCCGGGGGCTGCCTGAGCACCCAAAGCAGGAGTGGAGGCGTGAAGGTGGTGTGGAAGATGCAGGGAGGCTCTTAGAAGCATTTCATCTTCTTCGCAAACTTGTCCAGAATCTTGTGGCTCTCTCCATGCTGAAAGCTACTGAAAGATGACCACTCGGGGAACTTCATGATGAGGCTGCAAAATATGTGCTAAAATGAAGAAGAGAGCATTTTAGTTTCTCTAAAAATCACTTACTCAGAGATGACGGCCACCATTGTAAGCGAGGTTAGACAGACAATGGCCCTTGCCTATAGGTTTCAGAGAAAGCATGGTTCTGTTGACTCTCGATTTTGGACTTTTATAAACTGTGAGACAATAAGTTTCTATTGTTTTAACCCCCATTCCTCCGAATCAGTGACTCAGAGGACCAGCATTTATTTAATAAGCACTTATACTAGAGGTTCTGGAGCTTGACTGCACATTGGAATTACCTGGGGAGACTTAAAAAGCTCTGATGCCCAGGCCACACACGCCTCAGAGCAGTTAAAACAAAATCTTCGGGGGTGAAACCCACGTATCAATATTTCTTTGAAAGCTCCCCAGGTGCTTCCATGGTGCGGCTGACATACACGGTGTTTGCCACGTGACTTATGCCTATTAACACACCTGGTCCTTGCAACTATCTTATAAAAGCTGTGCAGACGTTTTCCCCATTTCACAGATGAGGAGATAGAGGCACAGCAGAGTCCCATGCTTTGTCCAAGATCATACGGCTGGTAATTTCCAGGGTATGGATTTGAATCCAGGCCATATGGCTCCAGAGTCCATGTTCTTAAGACAACAGGTTCATTTCCTCTTGTGACATGGGAAACACAAACTTTTGGCAAAGTCTCATAACTCTAAAGTCACCATGGAGCGGGGAGTGTCTGCTTTCTGGGATGCTGAGTAAAACATCTTCCCAAGCAACGCCACATTTATAATTAGTGATTTTTAAAAATGTCTACCAGAACATACAGATTTTCCCATTTCTCCCACAGATTGTCTAAGGGTTAAAATGTCAACCTTTCCTTTTCTACCCCATTTCTACCCCAAAAGATGGAGAGCTAGATTCTAGCCAGAATTAAGCAGCCAGTGGGTGGAGCTTGTCAGCTGGGTCTTTGTGGTTAAGGTCTAGCCCATCAGAACGAGTGCTCACTGACTTGCGTTGGGGTGGAAGACTGGTCACGTGCCCGTGTAAAGTTAGTCTGCGGCTTTATTCGATGGGCTACAGGCTGAAGAGAGAGGATGAGATTGGGGGCTACAATGGATCTGGTGCCAGTTCCTTCCCCAAACCAGCCTAGGGACCCTGGGCAAGGAGCTTCACTTCCCTCCGAGCTTCTTCTGAAAAAGAAGAGTTGGATTCCATTTGAGTTTCCATCTTGGTTTGGCCAAGAGACATGTTTTGCTAGTCCCTCACAGTGCTTTCAAATTTCTCAAATTAACTGCCAACATTTAAAAATTGGAATCGTTTGCATACAAGTCTAGATTTCCAGCTTCTCTTGAAAAATCCTTAGAGATAACCTTGCCGCACTGGGTCCTGTAGCGTAACTGTGGGCTGGAGTTAAGAGGGGCAGCACTCTTTTTAGACGGGGCACTCTCTCCCTAGTTCCCCTCATTACCGTCGGGCACCTGCAGGAACTGGAAACCAGATGGTTTCCAAAGTCTCTTCCAGAAGTTGTGATTGCTTTACTCATGGGATCCTAAAACCTGTGAGGCAGGGACGAAATTAGGCCTAGAGACTCAAGCTCACCCAACGTTTTCACATAAAGATAGGGGCAATCAAGGTAAAACTAATAAATGTTAACTAACGTTCTCTGTTAGAGACTTGCCTATGTTTTGTCTTTAACCACAACACGTATAATTTACGCTGTTTGTCCTGCTCCCTGTGCATTTTTATATTCTGGCTCACTGTTTGAAGTCATAAACAGGGACAAAACAACAACCATAAAAGGTTATGAAGAAACCGCCTGGTCAAGAAGAGAGAGGACACCAGGATAATGTGTTCTCAGAAGGACAGTCTGAAATTACAGAGAAACTACCTGTTCTTCAAAACAAGATAAACTGAAATAAATTCTAGGAAAATATGTCAGGTGGGTTCTCAATCTGATGTTGTTTTTACACAGACCGCATTCAACAAAACTCTCTTCTCTTAATGGGATAGGAAGCTTTCAGGGAACTATTTATCTAGGAACTTTCAGGTGACCAGAGAGTCACTTGAAATCGCACATAAATGTAACTATTGCTGAGAGCTTTCCATGCGGGACAATCATAAAAATATAGCTGGATGCAGACGATAAGTGACCTTGAGTCCCTCTAACCACTCAAACTTACTTTTATGAATTTTCTTTATTTTTTTATTGGACTATTTATGAAAATAAAAGTAATGTGTGCAAATATCAGAGAATAGAAAGATGTGAAGTGAGAAGTATATATCTCTCTTCCCTTACTTATTTTTTATTCTTTATTGTAGTAAAATACATATAAAATTTCCCATCTTGACCACTTTTAAGTGTTCAGTCTATAATGTTAAGTTTATTCACATTGTTATACTTTCTCCCGTGCTTTAACTCCAATATTAACCACAGTTATACTTTTCCATGTCCTTTCAGAAAATTATATGCACATTCTTTATTATTTATACAAATGTGTTTTTCTGTATCTTCCAAAGTTTCTACATCACTATAAACCAGTCTTGCATGTTCTTTTAGTGGCTGCAGAATATTACTATTTTATGGATAGACCACAATTTACTTAAACAATTTTTTTTATTAATGGGTGCCTAGGTTCTCTTGAGATATTGGCTATTACCAAAAGGCAAAAAAAAAAAAAAAAATCCTGTAAGGAGCATGTTTGGTGCAAACATCTTAGTCTTTGGCCTATGCATGAGAATATCTTAAGGGTAAATTCTCAGCAGCCCATAAAGTGAGATATTAATTTGGTTAACAATTTGCTATCTGAAAATGAATGTAGTTTGCATACTAAGAGTTTTTAGATGGACAGAATAGTTATCATAACTATAATGGCATAGAAAATACATTGCAGCTCTGGAAGTGGATGACCTAAATGCAAACTTAAGCCCTGCCAAACTAACTGTGGGGCCTTGGGCAACTTGCTCATAACATCACTTGCCTCAACTTCCTCATCTGGAAAATGGGATTAGTAATAGTACTTTGCTCTGGGGGCTGCTGGGAGAACTACATGAATAGAACCTGGCACATATTAAACACTACAGACATTAGTTAATTATTTGAGTTCTCTTTTCTTAATCATGAAATTGGTGCCTGACACCTTCAAGATATATTCAATTTTAATATTTTAAGATTCCAACATTTTGTTCTATAATTCAATTGTCAAAGTATCAGTAAAACAGACAAAAGTCATCAACAGAGAAAAACTACACTATGAAAGACCTCACATGTATCCAGACAATTCTTGTTTTCCTCCATTTCCTTAGGAATACTTTGGGTTTCCCTTAGTTTTCCCTTACACTTGGCATGGAAATTGCACCTACTTTTCCTGAATGCACAGAGGGTCAAAAGAAGCCAAAGCCCAGGGACTGCCTTTTGAGAGAACATTTTTTTTTTTTTTTTTTTTTGCGTGCTCTACACATCTAAAAATCTCTCCTGCAATTTTGCTAATAGTCTTAACTTTGTTTTTTGGGTTATCAGAAATGACTCATTTTCTTTTAATAAATGGAGTCAGAAGAATCCCTATTTCATCCTTCTCCCTCAGCTGCCCTGCCTTGGGTGGGTGGAAGAGGGGGCTGTAGTTTCACCAATAGCCCACCTCCCTGCAGAGCCTCTGGCTGCCTGCCTGAATTCCAAAAATTGTAGCTTGTGTTGTGGAGCCTAAACGACCCACTCTGTTCCACACTAGCTCTTCCTCTCTTTAGCCTCAGAGAAACCTCTTCCTAGCACTCTTCATTGCTCCGATTAATGATCTTTTTTAGATACCAAGAAAGGATGGTTCAGGTGAAGCAACACAAACAGTGGGCGGGAGCTGTTGTTGGCAGGAGAAAGGGTGGGCTGGCTGGTACAGGTGGACTCTGTGCAGTGCAGTGAGTCTAGCAACTCTTGAATGACTTACCCCAGTGTGATAGTCAAAAGGTCCCTTAGCTCTGACCACTGCTTTGTGACCACAAGAGGTCCCTCTGCCCTAGGTTGTCAGGTGGTGGGAAAAGACATAGTCACTATAGTCAGGGAATCAGTAAGGGATCCTGTAGACCCTCATCTTGGAGCCTGGGATGGAAGTTGACTTGCTGTCAGTAGTTACAGATGGAAAGTGATTTTGTTGTTTGTTTTTTGCAATGCCTTCCACTGGTTCCTGAAAAGGTGCGTGCATCCTGGTGCAGTGGTCCTGAATTCCCTGAATTGCTCCCTCTCAGCTCTGTCCTCAACTCCAAGCAATGCTGGATCTGGAGAGCATGCTAAGATTAGGAAGATGTCCCTTTGGCAGATTCACCTTGAAAGCTAACAGAGAACCTAAATATTTATTGAGCACCTACTGTGTGCCAGGCTCTGCTCCAGAAAACCCGAGAAGGCAGTGGACAGAATATAGAAAGAACCTGCCTTCCAGAAGCTTAAATATTAGTGAGGGCATTTATAAACAGATAAACATCCAGTATAATGGTAATGGTAAGGTCTATGAAAAAAATAAGGTGAAATAGGAAAGGTCAAGAGTAATAAGGGCAACAAAGTAAAATAAAGGCAGCATATTGAAAAGAAAGAAATAAAACTATACCTATTTGCACATAACATAGTCTTGTATATATAAAACCCGAAAGAATCCACTAAAATATGATAAGAACTAATAAAGAAGTTTAGCAAGTTTGCAGAATGCAAGATTTAAAAAAATCAGTTGTATTTCTACACACATGCAAGGAACAGTCTGAAAAACAAATTAAGAAAGCAGTTCCATTTATAATAGCATCAAATAGCATAAAATACGTACAAATAAATTTTAACAAAAAGAACTGCAAAACATATACTCTGGAAACTACAACACATTGTTGAAAGAAAGTAAAGAAGATTTAGATCATTGGGAAGACATCCCATGTTCATGGATTGGAAGATTTACTATTGTGGAGATGGCAATACTCTCCAAATTGATCTACGGATTCAATTCAATCCCTATCAGGATCCCAATTGGCTTCTTTGTAGAAATTTGCAAGCTGATCTTAAAATTCATATGCAATTGCAAGAAACCTATCATCAAAATAATCTTGAAAAACAAGAACAAAGTTGGAAGATTCACTTCACAACTTCAAAAATTACTATAAAGCAACCACATGGTACTGGCATAGGATAAATTTACAGGTCAACTGGCTGGCTATATGCAAGACAATGAAATCGGATCTTTACCTCCCACCAAATACAAAAATTAACTCAAAGTAGATCAAAGACTTAAATGTAAAGCCAAAACTAAAGAAAACATAGGGGTAAATCTTCTTGACCTGGGGTTTAGCAATGGATTCTTGGACATGACACAAAAGCATAAGCAACAAAATAAAAATGAAACAAACTGTACTTCATTAAAATAAAAAATTAGGGGTGTTCAAAGGACACCATTAAGAAAGTGAAAAGACACGCATAAAATGGGAGAAAGTATTTTAAAATTATTTGTTCAGTAAGGGACTTATATCTAGAATACATAAAGAACTCTTAAAACTGAATAATAAGATGGCAAATAACCCAATTAAAAATCGGGCAAAGGATCTGAATTCACATTTCTTCAAAAAATATGTACAAGGGGACAATAAGCACATGATATCATTAACTATCAAGGAAACACAAATCAAAACTATAAAAGTACACCACTTCGCATCCATCAGCATAGTTATGATAAAAATATCAGATAATAGCAAATGTTGCTAAAGGTGTGAAAAATTGGCAGCTTCACATATTGCTAGTGGAAATGTAAAGTGGGGCAGCCACGTTGGAAAACAGTTCGGTAGTTCTTCAAATGATTCAACATAGAGTTACCATTTGATCCATCAATTTCACTCCAAGGTATATACCCAAGAGAAATGAACACATGCACACAAAAACCTTAAATGTGAATGTTCATAGCAGTATTATTCATAATAGCCAAATCACGGAAACAACCCAATGTCCATCAATTGATGATTGGATAAACAAAATGTGAATATCCATAGAAGGGAATATTTATTGAGGCACAAAAAGGAATGAAGTGCTGACACATGATACAACATGGAAGAAATCTAACAATACTATGCTAAGTGAATGAAGCCAGTAACAAAATACCATATGTTATATGATTTCATTTATATGAATGTCCAGAATGAAGAAATATAGAGACATAATGTAGATCGGTAGTTGCTTAGGACTGAGCTTAGTGCTGGAGTGGATGGGAGGGCTTGAGAGTGACAGCTAAAGGGAACAGGGCTTCCTTTCAAGGTGATGAAAATGTTCTCTAATTGATTGTGGTGATGGTTGCACAACTCTGAATATACCAAAACCCCAGAGAATTATGCATTGAAATGAGTGTTTTTCAGAGTCTGTAAGTTATATATCAATAAAATTGTTAAAAGGAGAGAGAAAGAAAGGAAGAAAGAAAGAAAGAAAGAAAGAAAGAAAGAAAGAAAGAAAGAAAGAAAGAAAGAGAAAGAAAGAAAGAAAGAGGGAGAGAAGGAAGGAAGGAAGGGAGGGAAAAAGGAAGGGAGGAAAATGTCAGTATCAAAATTTGCAGGAAGGGCTGGCAGCTTGGAAAAAAATGAGAGTGACAAGGGTGGAGACGATGGGGCTGTTTTATAGGAGGGTGTACCTGGAAGACCTCTCTAATAGACTGACATTCATTTCAGCTGAGACCTTCAGGAAGAGAAGTGAACCATACAGGTGTCTGAAAAAAGTCAAGACAGAGGAAATAGCAAGTACAGAGTCCGCGAGACAGGTGTCAGCTCCATGCATCTGAAGAGCAGCAGGGAGGCCTGCATGGGGGAAGCAGAGTGAGTGAGGGGTAGGGGAGCAAAGAGATGAGGTCCAGACCACCACGGCGAGGACTTTGGATTTGTACTGAGTGAAATGGAGAGTTGTTTTGAACAGATGACATGATCTGATTTCCATTTTAGAAAGATCATTCTGGCTGCTGTGTGATGAATAGACTGTATGGAATGGAATGAAAAGGAAGTGACAAGGCCAGGGAAGATGCTGCTGATGCAGTCCAAGTGAGGTAGATGCCTTTGCTTCTATATAGTGAGCTTCGGTCTCTCTCGTAGCTAAGTGGACTGGACCCAGAGTGTGAAGAATTCACAGAGCATTTTAAGCAGAATTGCCTGGAGAAAGTGTGGGCAACCATCCAGGGTGCTACAGCTGCTTGCTTTGAATTTCACTTTCCACATCCTCATGATATTAATTAATTGCGTAGGTACGTGTTTGATGTCTGTCTCTCCCATTAGACTGGAAACTTCACAGTGGTCAGAGCCATGTTCATTGTGCTCTCTGCTGTATCCCTGGTGTCTAGAAGAGGGTCCAACACAAAGTAGGTCCTCAAATGAATCAATGGATGAGCAGTTGTCTTCAATCATCTTGTCATTTGTGGTTTTTATGGGTAGTAAAGATATTAGGTGACCATCTAACATCTGTGCCTTCCCCCAGTTTCCCAGCCTCTCTTACAATTTGTTGTGGCCATATGACTGTTGTTTGCCAGTGAAAAGGGAGCAGAAGTAACGTGTATCAAGGTTAGTAGCTGGAATGCATCTTCTTTCTTTTTTTTTTTTAAGATTTTATTTATTTATTTTTAGAGAGAGGGGAAAGGAGGGAGAATGAGAGGGACAGAAACATCCATGTGTGGTCGCCTCTCATGCGGCCCTCACTGGGGACCTGGCCTGCAACCCAGGCATGTGCCCTGAGTGGGAATCAAACTAGCAACCCTTTGGTTCGCAGCCCGTGCCCAATCCATTGAGCTACACCAGCCAGGGCTGGAATGCATCTTCTATTCTTCTATTCTCTGGCTGAAATAGTCTTGAGGAACCACAGATTCCAGATGAAATAGGACCACCTGACGTATCTAAGCTACAAGATAGAATAAGACCACCTGACCGATGTAAGGCTTTAGAAGAGTAAGAAACAAACCTTTGCTGAGTTAAGCCAGCAAGACTTAGCTTTTGCAGCAGCAAGTATTGTCACTCTACCTATTATGTTCCCACCTCCCATTTTTCACAAGTATGTACAGAGTTTCACAAAACACGCCACAGGGTGAGACCATTTTGGATAATGATAGTTGGGAATTGATCATTGCCCCTCAAGGTTATTTTCCCTTGCTGTTGTCCCCTTACAGAGTGGGACAGTTTATGCTTTTCAAATATTCCTGCCACTGCTGGAACCATGATAGGAGAAGAGTAGAACATTTCATAATTTCTGGAAGGCACTCAGTGTAGTTGGACCAAAGACTCTCCTGAGAATAATGGAGGCAATCTAGTCAAGTTCTAATAAATGGGGCTGGACCTTCTCCCATGTTTTTTCCAGTAATTGGAAGCCAAAATGTGAGATCCTCATTCAGTTGGTAAAAAGGATTGGCAGCTGTTTGCAAGAGATGAGCATTGACTAAGCTTCATTTTAAATGTTTTTGGCTTGATTTGTTCATTTCATCTCTACATTCTGCCCACTCAACTCCATTCTCAGTTTCTTGCTAGCTAGAAACTAGTCTGTGGGTTCTAGAAATAAAATGAGGAGAAAGATGGTTAGGATAACTGAGGCCATGTTTTATTTTTAACACTAAGCCAGCAAACCCACTAGTTTTACCTGTTAGGTCCTGATTAAAAGAATACACTTCGAAGATTAATAAAAATAGCTCACTTTGGTAGGAAAATGAAACCCCGGCAGGACAGAATTCAACTCTTAAGAGCATCTATAGAACTCGACGTTAATCTTAGCACCTACTACTGTACTGACTCCAACACTGTGTAAGGCTTTTTGACAATAACAGTACTTAACATTTTTGGAAACTTGTTTGTGTTCCCCGCCCCACAAAGTCAGTCACCCAATTAGTTCCTAAGGGGCAAGTGGTTGCTGAGGTCAGGTGGATATGGAGGTAGTGCTGGCAGCCCCTGGACTGTCACCCGGGGCACAGAGGGAAACCCCAAGCTGCAGAAGTACTCCACACTCCAGCACTCTGCGGTGGGCTGCTATTTCCATTCACATCCCTGGGGGATAGCTACTCTGAGCCTTGGAGGGGCCCGTGCAAGTGAGAAGCCCTGAAGCTCATGCTTCATTAGCTTCAAGGTAAATCCACCACTGCTCTCAACACACATTATCCTCCTATGGTCCAGAGAGTTAAATATTAGAATCTTAAGATCATTTTTCAGGTCAGGGAACTAAAGATCACGGAAGACTTTGTCCAAGTCCTACAAATAGCTAGTGCACAGGAGAACTGATATGCCTACCATCTCTGCCCCTCACATTAGGGTTCACGGCTGCTAGCTCCATTGCTCTGGTTTTCCTGGCTGGGGGAGGACATGGGGCAGCAGAGAAAAGCTGAGGGAAAGAGGTAATAAAGAACCTTGGCAGTTCCTCCTCACATTCTTCCTCCTGCCCTGATTTCCTATCAGTGGAAGAGTATCTACCCTTCTCCATAGGCATATTTGTTTGCCTTTTATGAATTTCCCCTTTTGAGAGCAAAGTTTACTTCTTTTGCTCACAGAAAATTGTTGGGGTGATGTGCCCCAAACCCATACCCAAACCCTATAATCACCCACACCTCTGGGGCTCTGCCTGGGTCTTAGACCTATTGCCCTTACCACCATCCCCCCAGAATAGGCTTAGTTCTCATCTCTATATCCTGTCATGATCTCTCATTCATTCATTCATTCATTCATTCAACAAATATTTGTTGCCAATTTTGTGCCTGACACAATGCTAAGAACAACTGAGGACACGTTGACTCTCCTTTGGTATGGAACTATTCCACAGGGCATGCAGGATAGTGCCCCTCTTGCTGATGGCCAGTGTTAGGTCAGCTTGACCTTAGATGAGCCATGGTCCCCAGTGTTCAATCAAACACTAATCTAGGTATTGCTATGAAGGCATTTGGTAGATTAAAGTCCATAATCAGCTGTTTTAAGTAAAGAGAATATCCTCAATAATCTGGGTGGGCTTAAAAGCAGAACTGGGGTTTCCCTGAGGAAGAAATTCCACGTGTGAAGTGCAGTGCCAGCTCACGCCAGCCCCCCTGGTAGCCTATCCTGCAGGTCTCAGACGTGCCCAGCCAGCCTTCACAATTGTCTAAGCCGGTAACCTGCAATAAATCTTTTAATATCTATCTTCTGCTGGTTCTGAGTCTCCGGTTAACCCTGACTGATACACATTCCTAGATACCTAAGAAGCAGTCCACTTTCATCATACTCGTTTTTGTCAGCTTTTGGCTTGAAGAGGTAGACAAGATTAATGTCAAGACTAGCAAAGTGATTTGGCGAGCCTCATGGGTGATCCCACCCACAGTAAAATTTGAGCTGGGGTTGCCATTTTGGGTGGCTTCAAAGCTTTTGGCAATGTGTAGAAAACAGGATGGAAACTCAGCATGTGAAAATCAGAAGTCATACCTTTGCTGGTCAAGGTCTGACAAACCACCAAGAGGCATGGGGCCTTGAGTCGTAGTGCCAGCGCAGATATTACTCTCCATCCCCAAAGCCCAGTATGTGGCACAAAGTGTGGATTATAACCAAGAAGGCCCATCCTAATTGCTTTGAGGTAACCAGTGTTTCTGCATTTTAGACATTAAAGGTGGTGCCAGGCTCATGTGCCGTTAGAGCCTTCATGGAAAGGAGCTGGGAAGTGGTGTTGTCAGCATGTGTTCTGGGCTCTTAAAACTCAACTTTCCACTTCCTGGTTTATAAAATTTGAGGAGTGGACTGTCTCAAGGTGTTTTATTTTTTAATTCTATGATGGTTTTTGCTAAGCTGCACAGCCTGTGCTATCAATTAAAATGGTCTCAAGGTAGAAAATGCTTGGTCATGGGTGTGGGTGGGCTCGCCTCAGAAAATCTGAATTGTGGAAAACTGGTGTGTGTGTGGTCGTGTGGTGGGGCTGTGGGCCCCTGACACTTTACAAGTCTACCTTCCGAGAGACATTTGCACAATTATGGGAATTTTTCTGAAACTGAAAATTCTGCCAATTACTGTTTATCACAGTTTCTCAACTTGCTTTTCAAGCACCAGATTGCGATGGAAAATACCTACAGTGCTGAGATAATGCTGGTTTTCTCGGATTCTTAGTGAGCAAGCAGAGAGACCTGAGACTTAGGGCCAATATGTACAGAACCTTCTAGAAAGGGAAGACTGATCTAAGGACAAGGTGAAAGGGATCCTCCATCCTCCAAATCTGGATGGAGATTAGTTTGACTGAGTAATGAAAGGCAAACAAAAAAACTGATAAACTAAGGCCACCACAGAAAGTGGTTTAGGCCTCCCATGCTACAATCCCAGAGAGGCATAAATAATGCAATTTTTAATCAAGTGGTCAGCCCCGAAGTCAGTTACATGATCAAATGTTCTGTCTGAGCTTCGGAATGGCCAAGGGACCTCCAATCCATCTGTAGGCTGAGAAAATAACTTCTTTCACAGATTTTGTATGACTTGTCCCCAAATCTATATAGATGGTATGGTGAGGAACAAAATACAAATTATTTTTAGAAGTCTCTTGACTACTCAAAGTAGAACTGCTTGCACATGGACTCCTTAGCATTGTTTTTGACTTTGAAAGAGAGTCCTCTGAGCACAAAGGGCAGATCCACTGCTCTGGTCTCCACAGGCCTGCGATCAGGTAGTCTCTTGGCAGAACGAGGGAGAAGCGGGTCTTCAATGCCAGGCTTTGCCCAGCCGGCCCGCCCTCAGCTTCACAGAGTCCTGCCAAGCCCACAGTTGCTGGTTCTGTCTCCACACTCCCCCGCCCCAGTTGTCAGCAGTGAAAGACATCCCCAGCTGCTCCCGGGGAGAGGGGACACACAGAAAAGCGCCTGGGCCTGCCTGCCTGCCTGCCTGCCTCAACCTTTAAAGGACAGCCACATGTAATGGCATTGTGGTTTAAGGAAAGTCTCTCTGGAGCTCAAACTTAGCTGGCTTTTTTTTTTCTCATTTCTTATTCCACCTTGTTGCTGTTTCCTTTCTTGTTTGGCTGTGTTTTCATTTCCTTTAGAATGTGTGGTTCCCATCTCAGCCAGCAGATCTAAGGTAATCTCAGTTTTGTTTCTAAAACTGTCATTTGCTGCTTCCCCGCTACTGCACTCCCTGTCTTTTGTCTTTGGGAAACACGAATATTTAGCCACGTCACGTGTGGAGGTTCTCTTCTCAATACTTTTCTTTTAGAATTACCCAGTCCAGAGCCGAGTCCACAAAACACTCATCTCTTAGTCGTTAGCTGTAATCGAAGTTTGATACATGGGTTAAGATACATTTCATGAAGCAGAATGGTGAACTTGCAGTTTTTTTGCTTGTGTATCGTTTGGTATGGGAAAAGCATGACACTGGATTTTGGATATGCTTTTCTATTTCCTAAACAAACTCCATCAACTGATAGCTGTCAAGCCTAGGGGGACTTTAAGCGCTGATACATCATGTTTTCAATATGAGTACATACATATCTGGAAATATCCTAGTCTTCATTTCATGAACACATCTACCTCTTCTTGCTGCAGGAATGATCAATTATTTGACATTATGTTTTCCCATTTTCAGTACTTCAGAAACTAGTTCAATACATTAAGCTGGTTATGTTGCTTTCAGATGGATTTCATGAATTGCTGGTGTCAAGCACTTTGCTCTCTTTTCTTGACACCCAGCTTCTATCTATAGCCACCAGCTCCTCGGAAGCCAGGGCCAAGGGCAGTTGTTGTTTGGTCAAGCCCAGCTGTTGCATGCTGATTGGTAACTGGCAAGGTGTGGCGACTGCCATCTGGCCATGCCAGGTCCTGATAGTGCTGCCAGCGCTTGTTTAATTCAGGCAAAAGCAGTTCATTTCAGCTTGCTTCGCAGAAGCAAATGTGGTTAACTCTTCTGGACACTCCGGGTGGTCAAGCTGGTTCCTGAGTGTGGATCCAAGTTGAATGTTAAAAACAGCCTTATCTGAACGCATGAGGTCTACCATGACATACTTTTTGCCTTTCCTTCCTGTTTAGGATTCAGACATGGAAGTGTGTGTGTCTCAATCCCTTTCTGATAGATAGCATTGAATACTTCCACAGAACATAAATGAGAACACTGATTTCTGTAGCTCAGAGGGATGCCTATTTTCACAGCTCTCCATTACTGGAAAAGAGAGAGATATTACACCAGTCATATGAATTAACATGGCATCAGGGATCAGTACGCCTCAGAAATTAGGAAACCCTAAAATAAATCAGGCTATGAATAAGTTAAATATATGTTTGGGGGGGGAAATAGAGCTTGTCATTGTTTTTGACTGAAGGAGTACAGGTAACACGATTGCATGTCCCTGCTCTGTAGGCATGGAGGGCTGGTGGGGAACCTGGCTCTGGAGGGGAAAGCTTTTCTGGGATGGATATTCAGAACTGTTGCCAAGTCTTATGCAGATCCTGCTTTGTGCTGGCAAATGACTTTCACAATAATTTCAATCATCGTTCATCAGCAGGCATTGTATGAATAGCAGATGCTATACAATATCTACGCAACGGTCCTGAGTATCTGATATTCTGTAGCCATTTTCCCCATGCGAGGAGTGATTCTCCTTTTTTAGGAGAGGAAACCGAATCACAGTAAGAATAACCTCCTTCTTGGGGGCCAGGATTGACCTTAGTTTCTCTCTTGGAAGTGTGGGACCCAGGTGAGATATGGGCCCAGGGAGTTCCCAGGAAAATGAATGGAGTCCTTTGCTGGAGACAGCTATTTTTACTTTGAGGATAAAAAGTAGTAAGTAGCCTAGAACTTAAAAGTGTTATTTGAGGCTCTCAGAAGATAAACATTTGACATTGTCGTGTTCGGAGATGCTGTTTTTAAGGGAAGTTGTGTGGTTTGGCGGCAAAGTACTCACATTGGGATTCATTATCAAGCCATGGTGTTCTTATTCGTAAAACGGGGACTGTGAGAGAGGGAGGTGTGCAGTGGCAGCCTGTGCCTGTGTAACATGCTCCTTGGGCCATCTCTCACTCTCAGGGATTAGCCAAATCTCAAGGTGCCAGCTGGGGCAGCTGGGAGTGTCACCTGAGTGTCTCTTTGCCTGGCACAGTCTCAGATGCTCAACTGGGGCTGAGCATTGATGAGATGGGCTGCCAAAGGCGTCTAGCTGCCGAGGCTCTGGCTGTTGCCCACCCCTTTCTCTCCCACTAATTAATCTTGGACAGAATCTGTGTTAAAGACTACTGTATGGGTATATGTAGTGGCCCTTTGCCAAATATTTATAAGTTGTGTGATTAAATTTAAATACACCCCTAATAAAATCCCAAATGGTCTCACTGTTAGATTTTTCTGTTATGTAGAAAATGATCTTGTTTCTGATGAGTTTTGATGTGAGAAATACCACACACACAAAAGAAAACCCAAATCATTTGATATGTTATTGTAAGGATATTGAAGGGATAATTCATAGAAGAGGCAATACAAGTGGTTAATATATATGGAACAATATTTCAATTTCATTGGTAACTTTAAAACATGCAAAATTAAGGAACAGTGACACCCAATTTTCACCAATCAGATTGGCAGATTTAAAAACAAAAGATTTACTCCTAGTGAGGATGCAGAAAGATGGTCATCCCACTCATGGCTGGTGGGAAATTTGATACAATCCCTGGAAAGTTATTTGCCATTTGCCAATATATAATAAAAGGCTTTAAAGTGTTTATATCATCCAATATAGTCATTTTGAAGAAATAATATTTTTAAAAAATTATATTTAAAGATAATCTGTTGCAGTGCTACAATTTTAAACAGGAAGAAGTAGAAATAAGATCAGTGCAATAAAAGCATAGTTAAATATGCTACTTAGAATGAAATAGTGTGGTAGCATTAAATTGAGATCTTGGTGATAATCTGTAGCCACACCTGCCATTTATGAAAAGGTACTATATGTCCACCCCTAGGCTAAGGGAGCACTTTGAATATAGGTGATCTCATTTAAACCTTATGAGGGCGATTGGTAACCTCCTAACTTCCAACAATTGATTATCTCCTTTAAACCTATTTGACAAATTAGAAAATTGAAAAAATATTAACATGGGAGAGCACTCTTGATATTCTTTTAAGCAAATGAAATAATTATTAGCCTGCAAAACTGCATATAGTTTTAGTTCAACTCTCTAAATACAGTAAGCCTGCCTGTAATGGGACCAAAATTCTAAACTGCATGAAATGTTGGATCGTATTGTTACAAAATTCCTGAAGTGAAAGTGGAGCTGGGGGATGGATGGCTGCTAATCCTTAGTCACCTTCCATCTAAACTCACATTATTCTGGGGCTATGGGTGTTTAGTGAGAAATTTACCAAAATAGTAAGAATGATTTTTTTCTGTATTGTGGCATTATGGGTAATTCATGCTTCAATGTAGCTTTCACTTTTTCCACCATAAGCGTGTAGAAGTACTACAAAAAAATAAAATGCTTCTAACACTTTAAACAATGAGAAAGCAATTTGTTTTACTAATGCTTTATCAGCGAGCTATTGTTTCTTCTTTCCTATGCTCTCTTGACAGCTCAGTAATTTAAGCAGGAAAGGGAAGAGGCAAGCCCAGTGGTCAGAGGGAAAGGAGAGGCGTGTTTCTCTTCCAGCTCTGGGGTGTGAGTCACGTGATGCTTGTGGTAGCATCTGTGGTCACATATGTTACAAGTGAAAAAAATATCACAATGAGGTTGGCAAAGCCTTGGACATTACCCAACCCCATGCAGCTACCAAAAAAATTGCTTAAAAAAAAAAAGAGAAAAGAAACCTACTTACAAAAGAAAGACATTATTAAGTGTAAAGCCCTCTTTCCATGTTCTCTAAGAATAGACACTCCCCCAAGTCAGCATGTGTGTGAGGGTAACTAGGGAACTCTCTGAGAAGAAACTAGAAGCAGGCTCAGAGCCCCTTTCTGCTTTTGCAGGATCTTTGAAGACTAACTTGGAGTTAACCTTGAGGTGGCCTAGCGAGTTTACTCTGAGAAGTGCTGAAGCTGTCCCCACTGGATGTGCCTCCAGCGCCTGCAAAATCCCAAGCATCAGGGGAAAGGCCTTGGTGTACTAGCACCAGGGAACCCTCTGTGGGTTGAGATATCTGAGTGCGTTGGGCCCCACAGGAAGCAACCTGCTTTTGTTGAAGTGGCTGTGCTCAGCAGCAGAAGGCCCGCCCTTGTTTGCTGGGGTTTTCCTGCTGGCTTCTGTGACTAGGCAGCTAAAAGCAGAAGGCTCAGACAACCCCCAGCCCTGGCTCAGGCCTGAAGGCTGAAGTTAAGTGCATTCAGAGAAATGGGCTGCCTATCCAGGGGGCAGCCCGAGCAGCTGGGAGGGAGTAATGCCAAGTGCAGATGAAGCTAACCTTTTTTAAAGGGAGCTTCACATTTTTTCAGAGCCACTCAGTTATTTATACAACTGACAATTTCTCGGTATTGTTATAGAAACTGGAGAAGCCAAGAGAAATAAGACACCGTAGCTGCCCTCCAGGACTCCAGGGAGGGGGTAGAGGGTCCACAAGCCTCAGTGGTAGACCTAGAACCAGCGGATCGTGGGCACTGCCTGGAGAGGAATCTTATTCAAGTCAGGGGTTCAAGGAAGTGACATGGCCGAGCCGTGTCTTAGCTTGACACTTCTTGGACTTTCATGGGCTTATGACTCACCTGATGAGCTTGCTGAAATTCATGTTCTTATTTAGCAGGTCTGGAGTGAAGTCCAAGATTCTGCATTTTTAACAAGGTCCCAGGTGATGCTGATGTTGTTGGTCCATGGTCCACATTTTGGGTATCAAAATCCTAAGTGGTGTCTAAGAAGGAGCAAGATAGAGAAGCGGGGAAAGATGTTCTCATGAGAAGCAACATCCCGGGTGGGCCACTGCAGGAGTGAGGAGGGTTGAATCTTGAGAGAAGCTGAGGTTTTGTCGGACAGCCTTGAAATAGCCCTGGGCTTACTTTTTAATTCTAGTAGGAGCTTAATTCATTCTTTAAGACTCAGCCCCCAAACCTGATATTCTGAGAAACATAGTCCTAACCCTCACCTAACATGTGTCCCTCTGTTTAGTAGTCTTGCTTCCTTAGTAATCTTTTTTTTTTTTTTTTGTCATTTAGGTCATAAGGTTCTCTGAGCAAACCCGGTGGTAAATGACAAGTCACTATGATAGAGTTTGTGACGTCCTAGGCTATAGAGCTCCATGAGGGAGGTCACGGCTTTTGCACTCCACAGATACCTCATATCTGATACACATGAGCAGCTAATGCTGATTACTCACTGAGTTTGAAATGAATGAATATTAATACTCCATACAGGGCTCAGCAGGAGAATGACAGAGGTGTTGAGACCACAAGCACTGGAATTAGAATGTTGGGTGCAAATCCTGGCTCTGCTATGTGCTGGCTGCATAAATCTGGGCATACATAGCCTGTGATCTCTCTGTGCCTCAACTTCCTCATCTGTAAAGTGGGGATGATAGTAGTGTTGCCTCAAAGAGTTGCTGTGAGTCTTACATAGTACATATAAATTGCTTCCAGCAATTGTAACGTTCAGTAAGTGTTTTCTGTTAGTTTTGTTAAGAGCCGAAGTTCATATTTGCCAACTTGACCACATATTGACTCAGTTTAGTGAGAATGGGTATCTTTGTCTACAGTAGGGCTTATGAGTAAATGTTATTTATTTTTGTCATGTGTACCCTCCAGCAACATATATAATGACAGGTAACTGTAGTACTTTTTATAATTTTTTTCCTTGAACCTAAAATAGGAAAACACATACTGGGAGAAAAGGGGGTCTTGGCAGAATACTTACAAGTGAGACCATTAGGTATGAGCTGGTTTCTAGTTATTTGGGGGTGTCATGTGGGAGAACTCTGTCTCCCTGTGAGATCACTTGAGCTGGGCTTCTGGAATTCCAGTGGACCATTAAAACAGAAATGTTAGGTCAACAGCCAGCTGGTAGGTATAAACCTAGGTGAACGTATGTATTATATTGGTGAAGAGGGCCGGAAAGCTCATGTCATCACGGCTCTGTGCTGCTGTGGATTGCTTACAGTGCAGAGTGGTTAATGGAAGGCTCTGGAGCTGGTACCATCTATCTTCTTCCCTCTCTTGTCTGTGAATACCTAGACCTGTAGTGTTTACACTAGCCAATGTGGCTATTTATATGAATGAAAGTGAAATAAAATTAAAATTTGGTCATGCCAGCCACATTCCATGTGCTCAGTAGGCACATGTGACTAGGGGTTAACAAATAGGACAGCACAGATACAGATATAGAACATTTCACTGTGTGGAACTGCCTTAAAGTGTAAGTGGGTTTTTTGTGTGTTTTACTTTAAGAGTTACCAGTTATAACTGAGATACTTAGAGATGGCAAAATCCAGAAATCATGCAATAAGGATGTTGCGAATTGCATACAAAAATTAGGAAATGTAAAGGGTGAGTTTACCTTTATACAGTAAAGTTTGACTCTACTTTTTTGTTCAACAGCTGCCCAATAACTAGGCACTTATTCTGTGTATCACAGTAAACTAGGGGCTCTGAGGGAGTAAGTAGAGTCTGGCAGGTACGTTCACTGATCCCAAATTGCTTGCCATTGAGTGGGATAGGTACTGAGTATATAGAAGAACATTAAATAGCATTCCAAGAAGGTATGAGAGAAAAATCTAATGAAATGCCATGAGACCAGAGTGGGTTTGATAAAAGACATGATGCTTGCAGTTGACATAACAGGAGACCCAAGTGGAACTGAGACAAGGAGACAGAAATGGGTACGGCATGCTGGGAAAGCGGGCCGCAGGTACTCGAGATGAAATAAAAATATTTGTAGACAGTCAGACTGGAAATGGGCTGGGGTCAGATTTTGGAAAGATGGAAATGCCAGTCTAAGAGAATTAAATTTTACCCTGCAGATAATGGGAACCACAGAAGGGTTGTGAGCAGAAGAGCACAATCACGCAGGTAGTATTTTGCAAAGGTGAGTCTGGCAAGACTTAAATAGCTAGACTGAAGGAACCAGCCATCTTAACTGGGATACCAGCCCAGAGGTTGTGGGGAAAAGCCAGGCAAGGGATGAGAAGGACCTGAAATAGGTTGTTAAAAGGGAAGAAAGAAAGGGGATAAAAAGGAAAAAATTGGTTTTGACTGAGCAGGAAAGAGAAATGGCGGAAATGTAGACAAAGATGGCTTACCTGTTTTGGATGTTTGGGATTTAGGAAATAACTTGATTTAGATTTTGGAAGGTGGCTCCTAGATGTTAACCTCATTGGATCCCATTACACAACCTTCTTGAACTGCCATTTAATATTCTTCTATGCATTTAATACTTATCTAATGCCAGAGCAAGCAATTAGGTCAGTGATTGCATCGTCAGGCTTTGTGTCTTTCCCTAGAGCCCCTAGTTTAGTACCACACATGGAAAAAGTGCCCAGTTAGTGAACAGCTATTCCACAATTAATTGTAGAGTCAAGCCCTATTGTCTAAATATACCCCTTAAATTTACTGAGGAAAAGAGAAGGAATTCCTTGTTTGTTTTAAAATAAAAATTTTGATAAAATGTTTGATTATGTTGGCGAATAGAAATGAATGCCCACAAAATGCCAGCTGTCTGCAAAACAGTGGTGCAAATACCTACCTCACAGAGTGCTGAGGATTAAATGAGATGCATGCAAACTCTCTAGCAATTAGTCATCAATACATGCCATTTGATTCTAACTAATGAACTACACAAGCCTTCAAGGGATTGGAAAATCTCATGCATAATTTTATAGCATCCTTTAGCTTTCTACTTACTCATTTATTAGGTGCCATAAAATGAGAGAAGTTCTAGGTTTAATCCAGATTGCTCCGGGCAGAATTGTTAAAGGTCTTGTTTACTCAATGAGGCAGAAGCCAAGGAGACAGAATCCAGCCCCAGAGATAATTACACACTTAGGTTTCTGGATCACTCCTCACTTGTTCTTGACTCTTTTACTCTTTAGCAATAGGACAGTTGTCAGTGAAGCACTGGACAGTAAGATATATGACAATATCAAAGAAAATTTACCAGAAGAGAATGACAGACATTTCTATGTGATGTAATTAATTTTTCTTTTTTTCAATATTTTTATGGTTATTCTATTACAGTTGTCTCAATGTTCCCCCCTTTGCCCTCCTCTGCCCAGCCCACCCCCACTCCCACAGTCAATCCCCACACTGTTGTCCATGTCCATGAGTCATTCATACATGTTCTTTGACTAATCTCTTCTTCTTTCCACCATTATCCCCCTCACTCTTCCCCTCTGGTCTCTGTCAGTCTGTTCCATGTTTCCATGCCTCTGGCTCTATTTTGCTTGTTAGTTTATTTTGTTCATTAGATTCCTTTTATGGGTAAGATCATATGGTATTTGCTTGGCTTATTTCACTTAGCATAATGCTCTCCAGTTCCATCCATGCTGTAGTGAAGGGTAGGAGATCCTTCTTCCTTCCTGCTGCGTAGTATTCCATTGGATAAATGTACCACAGTGTTTTAATCCACTCATTTACTGATGGGCACTTAGGCTGTTTGCAGCACTTGGCTATTGTAAATAATACTGCTATGAACACAGGGGTACATAGGTTCTTTTGAATTGGTGACTCGAGATTCTTAGGGTATATTCCTAGCAGTGAAATTGCTGCATCAAAAGGCAGTTCCATTTTTAGTTTTTTGAGGAAATTCCATACTGTTTTCCCAGTGGCTATACCAGTCTGCATTCCCACCAACAGTGCAGGAGGGTTCCCTTTTCTCTACATCCTCACCAGTACTTGCTGTTTGTTGATTTATTGATGATAGCCATTCTGACAGGTGTGAGGTGATATCTCATTGTGGTTTCAATTTGCATCTCTCTGATGGCTATTGATGTTGAGCATCTTTTCATATGTCTGTGGGCCACATTTATGTCCTCCTTGGAGAAGTGTCTATTCAGGTCCTTTGTCCATTTTTTAATTGGATTGTCTTCCTGGTGTTGAGTCATTTGAGTTCTTTATATATTTTAGAGATCAAACTCTCGTTTGATGTATCATTGGAAAATATGTTCTCCCATAAGGATGGTTCCCTTCTCATTTTGATGATTGTTTCTTTAGCTGTGCAGCTTTTTAATTTGATGTAGTCCCATTTGTTTATTCTTTCCTTTATTTCCTTTGCCCTAAGAGATATATGGACAAAAATATTGCTATGTGGGATATCTGAAATTTTCCTGCTTATATTTTCCTCTAGGACCTTTATGGTTTCACAACTTATATTTGTCTTTTATCTATTTTGAGTTTATTCCAGTGTAAGTTGGTGGTCTAGTTTCATTTTTTTGTATGTACCAGTCCAGTTCTCCCAAAACCATTTGTTGAAGAGGCCATCTTTACCCCACTGTATGTTCATGCACCGTTTGTCAAATATTAATTAACCATAGAGACCTGGGTTATTTCTGGTTTCTCTATTCTGTTCCATTGATCTACATGTCTGTTCTTATGCCAGTACCAGACTATTTTGATTACAGTGGCCTTGTAGTATAGTTTGATATCGGGTATTGTGATCCCTCCTACTTTCTTCTTCTTTCTCAAGATTGTTGAGGCTATTTGGAGTCTTTTGGGTTCCATATAAATTTTTGAAATATTTGTTCTAGATCTGTGAAATATGCCATTGGTATTTTAATTGGAATTGCATTGAATCTATTGATTGCTTTAGGTAGTATGGATATTTTCATGATAATTCTTCCAATCGATGAACATGGTATATACTTCCAATTATTTGTATCTTCCTTAATTTCTCCAGTGTTCTCTAGTTTTCTGAGTACATATATTTTACCTCCTTGGTTAAATTTATTCTTAGGTACTTTATTTTTCCTGTTGCTATAGTAAATGTTTTTTTTTTT
>VMDR010001961.1:0-105110 GCA_007922815.1 Macrotus californicus
TAAGCAAACAACTAGAACAGGAACAGAATCACAGAAATAGAGATCACATGGAGGGTTATCAGCAGGGAGGGGAAGGGGGAGGGGAAAGGGGAGGGGAAGGGGTAGGGGGGAATGGGGGAAAAAGTACAGGGAATAAGAAGCATAAATGGTAGGTACAAAATAGACAGGGGGAGGTTAAGAATAGTGTAGGAAATAGAGAAGCCAAAGAACTTATATGTACAATCCATGGACATGAACTAAGGGGGAGGAATGTGGGTGGGTGGGTGGGAGGGGGGATGCAGGGTGAAGTGGAATTGAGGGGAAAAATAGAACAACTGTAATAGCATACTCAATAAAATATATTTTAAAAAAGAGTAAGAAGGGAATAAAATAACAGGAACTTTTAGTCTGCAGCAGTCATTTAATACTCTGTTTGCCCATCAGACTGGTATTTAAATGGAGGAGGGGTCTGGGGTGGGCAGGGGGCATTATTAACAACTGCCTTGGTTGTTAGCTGGAGTCAGGAATAAGAGACTTGGAGAATGTTTTCCAGATTGTGCTGAAGGGATGAAAAACAACGAGGCTTGAAAAGAAGTAACAGCCCACAGGACCTCTCCATGGATCCTGCGGCAGCTGCAGACACTCTGCCTTGCTCCTTTTCTAACAGGACTGAATTAAGTTGGGGACCTCACAAGCTTTGTGCTCCCATTTCGATTACAGACAGACCTAGTTTTTGCAGAACTCGTTAACCAGCAGGTCTGTGGGTACCTGGGCTTCCAAGCCTTGCTGAACAGGCCCCAGGAGTCAGCTTCCCAGGAATCCAGGCTCCCGGAGTGTGGGCCAGGTGGGTGCTGAGGGCGGCCTTGGGCCTCGGAGGGACATTCTCGCTGTTAGTGGGAGCCTGAAGGAGGCCAGGGTGTGGGGGAGGAAGACCAGCCTGAACACCCTGCTCCTCACCTGCATGCCAGGCTGTGACCGCTAGGGGACTCAGCACCAGGTGGGTATTTGGACATTGAGCAATTTGAGTTCTGAATTTCCTATAAAAGATCATCCTTCTAGTAGCAATGAATCTTGTCAGCATAGGGCAGGAAAGCACTGAACCCCAAAATGGAGACATGTGGGCATATTCAAATGCTGCCAGGTCCCCAAGGTTCAGCTCCAGGGCCCTCCTCCAAAAAGCCTTCTGGGACATCCCAGCATGGCCAGGGTCCTCTCTGTCCTGTTTCTGTTCCTATCCCAAAACAGTCAGCCCTCCACACCCTGTAAAAGCAGGCATTTCCATCCATTTCTTACTGCCTCTCTGCATCCCCAAGGGCAAGCTCCTCTGACTCTTTGTATTCCCAGCCTCAGCATGTTTACTTTTGCATACATGAACCCACAAATGAATGAAAAGTGGCTGTAGGGGAAAAAATGTAAAAAGAATACAAAATCTCACGTAAACCTTCCCAACAGCTTAACCCTAAGAGATGAACGAAGAGAACCGAGTGTGGTGCCAATATGCCTCCTGTTTGCAGGCAGGGATCTAGAACCATGCAGAGGCAGGCCCCCCATGGGAGCAGTGGACCATAAGCGTGAACCCAGACTCTGGGGCTGGACTGTTTAGTTCATGTCCTAATCCTGAACTCAACAGCTGTGTGACTTTGGCCAAGTTACCTATCTTCTCTGTGCCTTGCTTGCCCATCTGTGAGATGAGGATGATAAAATCGTGCTTACATACCTCATGGAATTATTACTTGTAAGGTACTTAAAGCGGGACTTAGCACCCTGTGATGAGCCAGCACTTCCACTCCCTTGGACCCACTTGCAGTCTGGCTTGTCTTTGTCTCATCCTCCCTCCCCCACCATCCACCTCGCCTCATGCCTCACCCTCAGTAACCAAGCTGTGCTGGGCCATGAGGGCCCCTGGTGGTGACTACATGGAACTGCCTGACGCCTGCAGCTTCATCACCTCCCTCCGAACTTAACCCCAGGTGCAAACACTGACTATAAAAAGCACCTACTCCTCATTGCCTCCCACTCTTCACAACTCAGTTTACGCCACCTCAGATGCCCTCTCAGACACACATGAGCCTCTGCTCTAGCTTCTGTCCAGCTGCCTTGAATCAAACTTCTTCCTTTGTCACCTGTTTTTGATCACCATCCTCCCCGATTTTGTCCCACCTGAGGACCTCAAGTGTGTTTTGGCTGGTAAGCTTAATAGTGGGCGGTGCTGTGCCACACTGTCCACCACGCTGGCCACTAACCACGAGCAGCTACTTGCATTTACATTTAATTTCATTAAAATCAAATTACATTAAAAACTCAGTTTCTCTGTTGCACCACCCGGACTTCATGTGTTCAATGGCTCCACGTGGCTTGTGGTTACTGCATGGGTTACACTTGTAGGACAGGTCTGTAGTTTGCAGAAAGTTCTAGTACATAGTACTGCTCTCCATTCCTCTAAATCCTCTAAATAAGGGGGAAACATAAGTTCAACGTCTGAAAAGAACAGACGTGATAAAGAACTAGTGGTATGCTCATCTGTGTGTGTGTGTGTGTGTGTTGTGTGTGTGTGTACTAGGTCATGCATGCACACACAGGCATATATATATGTCATATGTATGTAGATATATGTATATATATAGTTAACCCTTAAACAACTTGAGTTTGAACTACAGATCTTTTCAATAAACACTGTAAATATATTTTCTTAATAAAATTTTTTCTCTGGCTTACTTTACTGTAAGAATCCAGCATATAATACATATGTGCCATAATACGTAAAAAATATGTGTCATAATCAAATGTTTATGTAATCAGTAAGGTTTTGGTCAATAGTAGGCTATTAGTAGTTAAGTTTTTGCAAGGCCAAAAGTTTGATGTGAATTTCTGATTGAGAGAAGGGTCGGTGCCCCTAACACCTGCCTTGTTCAAGGGTCAACTGTTTATATACATATATGTAATGTTAGATACAGTTATCTACCTATCTACCTGTATTTGTGTATATTTTATATAATACAGATTTGCAGTTGTTCATATGGAAAATAATACAATAATTAATAAATAATCATACAAGAATAAACTCTGTGTTTCATGTACTAACAATGTAACAGGGGGCAGCCAAGGGGGTCCCCCAAATGGAGATTTGTAATGGAGTCCAGAACTCAGGGTGTCCAGGAAATATTAGAAAAAAATATATATAGGATGTCCTCACCCCACAAGTCTGAGCTGGGGGATGGGACGCATGGAGCAAGGCCATTGAGAGTTGTTTTGAATAGCAACAGTTTTGCAGATAACCTCTAGAACTGTCATTTAACATATCTATAACCTTTAACTGGTTTCATAGATACGTTAAATAGCTGTGGCCATGCTTCAAGCCAGGGGAATGGGCATGACTTCAATCCATAATGGAACTGGGAGGCAACTCCCCCTGGTTACAGAGCCTTCATGAGGGCTTGGAGATGATTGGCTCCACACCACAGGGCCACACCTGCCCGGACTTACTATGGCAGCCCAGAAAAGCTGGAAAAATATGGGAATGCTGGCAGCTGTGGACAATTGTGGGAGGAGTCAGAAATGGTGCAGCAGAGGAAGATTGGCGCTGGGATTTAAACCCAGGTGCGGCAGCCATGTGGGCTCTTTTTGGGACCACGTGGCTTGGGCAGAGAAGAACCACTCGGCTTTAGCAGGGGCGAACCACGTGGCTTTAGGGTGCTTCCTTTTTGCAATGTGGCTTAGAAAGCAGGAGAGACTTTGCCTGGAAGGAAAGTGGTGAAAGGACTCTTGCTGGTGGGCCAGGAGAAGGTGCCACGTGGGTTTGGATTAACTGGAGATCACGAGGCAATAGAGCTGATGGTGCCAAACTGAGGGGCCGCCTGAGCCACAGACTTCTACTTCTTTGTCTGAGATATAGTACCCCGGACTGGGCAGAGGGGGAAGGAAAGACTGTGCATTTGTGGGTACTCTAAAGGACTTTGGGATCTCAATGAAGACTTTAAGTCATTACTCTTAAGTTTGTATAACTCTTTAAATAAATAATCCCTTTCCTTTTCACCAATCTCTGGCATTGAGATCTCTTTCCCTGGAAGTGGGCAAGGTGAACCTAGTACAGGGTGGGGGACCCCTGGAGCACAAGGGTGGGTCCATTCAGTAATAGTATATCATTCGCCACCCCCCCACCCCCACACCTGGGTCTGTTCTGTAACAACTGTAAACCTACTTTTGCCCACCCTGGTATTTTGGGGCAGGGGCAGGGGTCATGCATTATAACCTTCGACCCCTTTAAAGGTATTTGGTATTTGGAAGCCCTTTGGAACTTTATAAAGGTATCTGACAATGATATATTGTCTAATTCAACCTGCTTCTCCCCAAGCAACTGTTCCTGCACTGGTTAAACTGTTCATGGTTGTTGTGTTAATCACGCTGATGGTGGCAGGAACAGAGCCCATATTCTGTGTAGTTCAAGTCCTTAAAAGGCTGGTGTCAGCACCCACACCAGACACAATATCCCAGCAGATGGATCCTCTTCACGCTGGAGAAGCCTATCGTTTCCCCTCCAGCCTTTTCTTGGTAAAACAGCTGGGAAGGGGCAGTTACAGTGAGTGCGAGCCCACCCTGTCCCTGCTCCCAGTTCACAGGGCAGTCGGGGGCTCAGGTAAACTGACCCAGCAGATTCTCTCCCTTGAGACTTGAACCAGGACATTCGGCACTGGCCAAGAGCCAAGGGAATGGAGTAGGAAGGCCTTGGAGCCTTGAGGCTAGTTTCTTTTTTCTAAATCCTCACCCGAGGGTATGTTTTTCTTGATGTTAGAGAGAGAGGAAGGAGAGAAAGAGGAGTGGGGGAGAGAGAGAGAAACATCAGTGTGAGGGAAACACATCAATCGGGAGCCTGCAACCTTTTGCTGTACTGGATGACGCTCCAACTAACTAAGCCACCCAGCGAGGGCTGAAGCTGCCATTGATGGGTCATGTGCAAGCAGATGAACGTGCAAAAAGCCAGTCCGCAGAGCCAACAGAATGAAATAGACGCCCTAGAGACATGAAAAAAGAAACCAGGCATTCTGTGGTAAGCGGGGAGGGGTGGGTGGCAAAGTGGAAAACAGATGCCTGAGGTCTTTTCCGTTTTGCGGGCCCATCTGTACTTTCTGTGACTGGGTGTGTGACAGTCCTCACGGTCCTCACGACTCCTTTCACAGGAGCTCCGAGTGGATTTCTCTGCCTTGCCTCGAGGTGATGTCTAACCAGGCTCCCAGTGTCTCGAAACAGCTCTGACAACATGATGAATTGTGCTTGTCTCTGCCATCCTGCTCCCAGGATTAATTTTTGTAAACACCGTAAGATGGCCTGAGGGGCCCAAAGGGGGAAACTAGCTGGGCAGGGACTCAGCAGCTGGTTATCAGGCATTTCCTGGGTTTCTTTGATGTGCCAAGCCCTGGGTAAAGGATGGAGAAGTGTCCTTTTCCTTCCACTTCCAAATCCTAGCAGGGCTCTGCTCAGTGCCACCACTTCCTTGAAGCCTTCCCAGATCTACGTGTGTGTGCGTGTGTGTACACACACGCACACACACCCTCTCCCAGACTCCTACGGGATGGTCTCTGTACCTCTATTTGGACAATCTGACTCCCTGCCTGTATTCCAGTTCTACGCATCGTGGGCTCGTCTCTTGCTAATATGTGGGGTCCCTGAGGGTAGAAGCTGACGTACACTCACCTAACCTGCCTGCCCAGTGCCCAGCGCCCAGCAGGTGAAAGTTAATTTGGGTTGGATTACTAGGTAAACATTCAGACCACACTTTTGGTCTTTAACACATCTGACCTCTCTAGTGAGTGCATCTAAAGCTGTAGAGTCAAAACCCAGGTCTTCAGAGTGCTCTGGAGTGCGATTGGGCACAACTCCTGATTTTACAAAAGAGGACACCGTGGCTGAGAGAAGTAACTGATGGGCTGACTAATCTTACTTCTCCAGAAAGAAATCTCAGGGTCCCGCTGTTGTAATAAATATTGCCCTCATTCCAACACACCCCTCCCTCTTGGAGATGTTATTCTGAGCAATGGTGGTTGGGGAAGGGGGCAGGGCATCCCAAATAGAAGTAAGGAGAAGCCCCAGTTATCTCTGGGTGGCAGGCTCCATGGAGATTGCCGGGTCGGGCCAGTTTGGCCAGTTTTACTGGTTTGACCAATTTGCTCACTGAAGTGATTGACAGGACAAGTTTGGACCACTAACGTGAGGGATGCAGGTATCTGTCCATATACATTTTCTAATAGTGTGCAGCAGGTAAGGGGTGGTTCAGCATGACCTCCAAGAGGATGGGGTCCCTGTCGGCCCTTTAAGTCTAAGTTGTCCTAATTAAGAACATGGCACACAATGATCAAGTGTTCATTTCCAAACAATTGGGAAAAACGGGGAGCCAGACCAACTTCTGATGCTATGGCATGGGCTACATGCTAACTAAACTCCAGTACCACTAAAACACTTGTGCTGATTAAACCTCGGTTCCCTTTTCTAGATCAGGGATAAGTTTCATCTCACTTGTTTGGTGGTAGTTGCTCAGAGCCTGCGTTGAGAAGGATTCTGAGGTCCAGAGTTAGTGCTGATGGATGACTTGGGTTTCACAGAGTGAAAATGGGGACACTGAGGAGGTTGAGTCCAGCCAGGCAAAGGTGCTAGGACAGGCAAAGGCTCAGACACACGGTCCATCCAGGGGAACATCCACACCAATCGCCCTGAGAGTCCAACAAGCAGCAGCTAAGGAATATGGAGTGAGAGCGTCTTGACTGGAGAGGCCTGCTTTGAAGGCAGTGCTGGCCAGAGCCCCCTGTCGGCTGTGGTGGCAAGTAACCCTGAGTAGAGCTGGAGCAGGGCAAATCTGCAAGGTCACTGTGATCCCCTCTCCTGCTAGTGGCTCCCTCTTCTCCCCTAGGGGGACAAGCCGGTGCCTGCCTCATCAAGAAGCTCACTGTTCATTACAGCTGCGATTCCCAGCCTGGCACGCAGTGCCCACGCAGCGTTCCCCTAAGCCTTTCACGTATCTGTCTATCCGCCCTCCCAGAGACCATCTCCTTCCCCGGGCCAAAGGAAGCCCGGGGACACGGCACCGCATCCCCGTCCCCTGAAGGCTCCGCAGCAGGGGCTAAAATCTTAGCTCTGGCCTGCAGCCCTCTCCCAGTCTCCTCACCCCCCACCCCCTCACCTGCAAGCGGATGGTGGGTTGAAAGCGGGCAGTCGACTCCGAGGTTTGAATAAAATAAAAACTGACAGTGTGGAGCCATATTCAGGGCTGAGCTACAAAGGGTTCGTGCAATTATCTTTGTCAGAATTCATTTTGTCAACGACCCTCTCCTCTTCAGGTTGCTCGTGGCTAATATCTTCCGAAAGTTTGAGGAGACTGAGAATACAGAGAGAGAAGCACCAGGAGCATGTCCCAGGATTAGAACAAGCTGTCACAAAGCGGACAAGGGCGAGGTGTGAGAACTCCAGGGCTGCAGAAAGTCCCGGAATCACAGTGAGAAGGGACCTTAGAGACAACTGGTCCAGCCCCCTGCAACATCAACTCCCCCTACTCAGCTGCCCAGCCCAGGGACAGGGACTCGTCACAATTCAGACCCCTATGGCATTCTAGGGGGTGTGGGCGGCCCCTGCCACACTCCCTCAGCACCTGCCCAGTCCAGGAAAGGGCAGCCCCACACAGGTAGTCCCAACCATCCTCCCAGATCTGTCACACGTACACGCTCCCACATCCACCCACCCTCCAGTGGAGAACCCAGTGCTAATGACCCCCAAATGGATCAATCCACAGCGTGCTTCTGCGCTGCCCTCCACACCTGGGTGTCCATGACAACTGGCATTGCCTGCTTGGAGAGCTAACAGGATCTCAGACTTAACATATACACAGCTGAGCACCTGACCTCCTCCTGCCCCGGCGCCTCTAATATCTCCGCTTCCTCATCTCAGGTCATCTCAGGTCATCGCAACTCTGCCCTTTGAGTAGCTCGTGCAAAAATCCTCAGAACCGTTCTTGCTTCCTTCAGTTCTTGCAAACCCCACATGGAATCTGTTGGCAAATTCTATCAGCTTTGCTTTCAAAATCTGCGCAGAACCTGACCACTGCTCCCACCTCCATCTCTTGCCTAAATAGCCTGCTCCCTCACTGAACTACCGTTTCTTCTGCACACAGCAGCCTGAGCGGCCCTTTGAAAGCATAGGTAAAGTGATGTCATCCTCTTCTCCAATGTCCCTGTGTCTGCAAGGTGTGGCCCCCAAACTCCCCTCAGGAATAAGGGGTGCATCCAATGTGGAGGCTAGAAGAGGCACCGCCAGCAGCCCACAGCCCTCATCCCTCAGGGACTCCGGCACTGAAGAAAGTCCCCATACCTGGGGTCACACCCCACTCCCAGAGCGGCCTGCACCTAATACCTGGTCAACCGGGGTGTAAGGTCCAGACGTCTCACCCCAACCCAGGCCACCTGTGACGGTTAGCACATCCCCAGACCTCCCTGCGGGGCCCACTGAGACCTCACTGAGACGATGTCCCCACTCACCTCCTGCCTCCACCTGGCCTGCCCCCTCCTTTCTGCCCTTCCACTCCCTTCCCTTCCACCAGAGTGATCACAAGAGCACCCCCGACAAACCACCTGTACCTCAATCTCCATCTCAGAGTCTGCTTCCTGGGGAGCCCAACCTGCGACAAAGGCTCTTTGGAGCTGTCCCCTTCCCCCCACCCTGACTCCCTCTGCTCCTGCCACACTGGCCTCCTTGTCTTCCCCAAACACAGCCGGCGTGCTCCTGCCTCAGGGCCTTTGCTCTTGCTCTCAGACTGGGGAGCTCTGCCCCCAAGTGTTTCCTGTCCTTCCTGGCTTTGCTGCAACCTCACCCTCTCAGAAAGGCTATCCCCGGCTGACCCACCTCTAACACTTCCTTTCTCCTTCCCCGCTCGGTTTCTCCTCGGCCCTTAGGCCGTGTAAGGTGCCGTGTGCTGTGTTGTGTTCATTGTCTCCCCCAACTGGAGCTTACGCTCCCGAGGGCAGGGACCTGTTGTTTTTTTTGTTCAATGTGGGTCTCCAGTGCCTAGGACAGTACCCGGCACACAATAATTTGTGCTGAATGAATAAACGGATTAGATTCAGTGCTGTGAAATTTATCTAGCTATCCATCAACCCATCTATCCATCCTGCAAGCATTTACTGAGCATCTCCTCTGGACGCACCAGACAAGGCCTTGTGGGAAACTCACAAACACCACAGTCCTCTGCCATGAGTTTCATAGTCCGGGAAGAACAGGTACAGCACAAGGGCTCAGAGGAGCGGAAGACCCTGCCAGCCAGGGAATGGACCGCAGGGGCTCTCCAGAAGAAGGGCACTGTCCCTGAGGGGACAGGGAGAACTTGGAGAAGGGGAGTTGAGGGAGGACACTAGGGCAGGTGAAGATGGGCCGAAGGTGTGGGTCTGGGTGTGGGGTAGGGGTGGCTCAAAGGGGACAGAGTTTGGGGAACAAAGGGAGAGATTCCAGCAGCGTTAGCAGATAAATATATTGAACCTCTGCCCTCTGTACAATGTGGGAACCCCCAAAGCATATGGGCAAAGGACTGTTGAGGTCCCAAGTTGACAGAGCAGTCACCCGAAGGTGGAGGAGAGAACCCAGAAGGACCATCAGAGGCTGGGCTGCAGGTTGTGTGAAGGGGACACCCATCGGAGTGTCCAGAGAGCTGGGCTCCAGTCCCCCTGGCACCGCTACGGACGCGTGTTGTGTTTAGGACATTGAACCACGTTTCCTCCCTCTTGTCCCGATGGTGCCTGCCATCGAATCCCAGGGAGTCACTGAGCTGCCAGGGACCTCCTCAGCTAGTCCAGATTTCCCAGCTCCAGGCTGGGAAGCCAGTACACTGAGCTGAGAGTGTTTTCGGGGTGACGTAAACGAGCGGGGCCTATGTTCAAGTGCGGGGCTCGCAGAAAAGGTAACATTGCTTTGGGAAACTTGTTTCCACTGTGTGCGTGTGTCTGTGCATGTTTTCAAAATATCAATCCCTTTCCGTGGGTCACAGAACAAACCGCTGGTGTGGCCACCCCCTCCCCACTGTGCCTTGCCTTTGCAGCATTCTGTCACACACACGGTGGCCCTTGCTCAGATCTGGGGATGGAATGCAGCTCCTGCCAAGGCAAAAGCCCCTTCCCGCGCTGACTGCTCTGTGCCTCAGAAGCACTTCTTCCAACTGAGCTCAGATTTGCTTCTTGTTCTCCTGCCCGTTGGTCTTCCCTAGTTCTCTGACCATCCTCCCCCAGTAAACCCAACCCCACCTGAAATAACAACAAGAAGAGGGTTGAAGGCAGCTCCAGCTATCTTGCTGTGTTCTTCTGAGGCTTTAGGCTCATCCGTTTCCCTGGCCTGCCCAGCACCCCTTCTCCAGAAGCAAGACCTAGTCTGCATTCTGGGCAACCACTGCTGCCCAGCTCATAATCTCTGGGTTTGAATGGGGCTGACCCCAGTCCTGGGCTCCAAAGATCTTCTGCATGAGCACCGCATGCCCTTAGTCACAGGGACTGGTTCCAGGGTGGTCACACAGGTCAACCTAAGACAGAGGCCATTAGGGACTTTTGCTGAAATGGTTAGGAAAGATGGTCCGATGCTGAGACGGTAGACTAGAAGCCCAGAACTACAGTGGTGGTCTGTGCCAAAGCCTGGGGAAGACCTGCTGTTGAATGAGCCGAGAGAGAGACAGACAGAGAGAGAGAGAGACAGAGAGAGGGCTGCTGCCGTTTGGAAATAGTGTCTCTACAGAGGCAAGCAAGTTAAAATGAGGTCAGTAGCATGGGCCCTAATCCAATATAACTGGTGACCTTCTAAAGAGGGAAAATGCAGACCCAGAGACAGACACGCACATGCTGTGAAGACGCACAGGGCAGTGCCCTGTGAATACTGCAGGGACACACCCACACACCAAGGAACAGCAAAGACTTCCCACAAACTACTAGAAGCTCAGAAAAGGTGAGGAAGGATTCCTCTACAGGTTTCCAAGGAAGCAGGGCCCTGCCAACACCTTGACTTTGGACTTCTGGCCTCCAGAACTGTGAGATGGAGAAGTGTTGTTTCTTGTTGCATTGAGCCCCCAGTCTGTAATGTTTTGTTACGGCAGCCCTAGGAAATGAATAAGTTGCTTCCACTTACACAGCATTTACTGTGTGTTCCTGCCCGATCTATGCACTTTGCATATATTAACTCATTTAACATGCATAGTAACCCTATAAGGTAGAATGGTTGTTACCCCCTATTACAAAAGAAGGAATTGAAGTACAAATGTTGTGTAACTTGCTCAAGGTCGCAGAGCTCATAAGAGGCAGGGCCAGGATTCAAAAGCAGGCAGTGTCTGACCACTAGGCTATACTGCCTGTCAAGAGGAATGGTGCCTGAGGGATCCAAAGGCCAGGGGCCAGTTACAGGAGCCAATAAATAAACGCCCACATTTTTTCTTGAGCTCCTTGTATTTGTGTTTCTGTCACTGAGCAGCCCACACTGTAGGCATCCAGCCTCACAAAGCCTTGCTCTTCAGGGGGGTTCCCGATGCTCTGTCATTTCGCCCTCTCCACCTCCACCCCTCTGCCCCCGTGTACACACACACTGTCACGGGGGATGTCCTCGCCTGGCAACCGACTCAGGTTCTTGAACATGACCCGCAGGCTCTCTGGGTGGTCCTCATGGACCGACTAGCTGGCAAGGAGCAGCATGAGGGCTGAAGAGAGTTTTCTGAACATTCTACCAGAGGAATTCTCCCCCTAAGTTTGAAGCAGAGATCATTGGACAAAGAAGAATGAAAACCAACACGTATGAAACTCATGTGGGATCTTAGGGAACTGGGCATCGACAGAGGTTGGGGGTTGACAGGGAGAGATGGCAAAGGAGGGAAAGGGAGGGGGAGGGGAGGGGAGAGGAGGGGAGGGGGAGGGGGAGGCAGCCTCCCCGGGTCTTGTCAACCATTTTTCCCCAGGCATCTCTCCAGTCTGGCCCTGCATCTCCTACAAGAACGCCCATGGCTGACAAAGTCCACAAGAAGATAGTTAAAGTGCTCAAAAGGGAGGGAAGCTTCCAGAAGACCAGTAGAACTTTCCAGTCTGGAGCACCACAGGCTGAGAGAACACTAGATCACTGTTGCGCTCCCATCCGGCAGGACCGCATGGAATGCTTGTCCTATATCCCCGGACAAGTGACGAACAAATTCACAAGGACTAGAGAAATCCTGTGGAGCAAAAAGGGATAGATGGCTCATCTCTCAGAGAGAAAAAAGCTCCCACCCCTGCCTCCACAGGCTTTTATTGATATTCTAGGTACATTACATCCAGGATGGTTCTCATTAACAATGCACAGGTTGGCTTTGGGTGGATAACTTTTGCAGATAGCAAAGGAAAGAATATTGCCAGTTGCTTCAAAGAGAAAGGTCATTTACAAATGTAAAGGAGAAAAAGCTGGGCTGTTTACATTGTGCTTGGGAAATCTAGCACAAGTCACAGTAAACTTCTGCTGTCTCCATCCCAGGTGAGGGAGTTTTTGCAAGAGCAAGTTTATTTTTAATTTTTTTAATTACTTTATTGTTGTTCATTTACAGTTGTCTGCATTTTCCCCCCACCACTCCCCCCCACCCCAGCCAATCCCACCCCCCTCCCCCGCTCCCACCCTCCTCCTTGGTTATGTCCACGTGTCCTTTATAGTGTTTCCTGACATATAGACCAATGGAACAGAACAGAGAGCCCAGAAATAAATGCAAGAGCAAGTTTAAAAGCGGTCTAGGAACAATGCAGGCCTGATTCCCCATGGGAGACCTATTCACGGATGTTTCCTGCACGCCAACATGCATCTGTCTGCTTTCAGAGCCAGAGCTGAGTCACAGGTCACATCGTACACTAATAGGTTCCCTATAGATCACCTTCTAGAAAAGCCAGAAAGCCAGAGAAGTCACAGGGACCTCACTGTCAACTCCCAACCCAATGCCTAGGAGGCAGCCCATAGTAGGTGAAAGACAGTTTCAGGCAAAAAAAAAAAAGGGTGGGGAGTTATGAATAAGAAATGGTTGGTAAACTTTAAGAACGCAGGATCTCAGCTATCAAATAACAGCATGCTGAAGAAGGACTTAGAGGGTTTCAGAGGCCTCTGGTGGGAGCCAGTCTGGTAATGTTTCTTGGTCTTAATATTGATGACAGACAAGGATGGGTACAGACCAAAGAAAGAAAAAGGCAGGAAACTGGAAGGGGGGATGAGATCGAAGAGATGGGACAGGAAGCAGAGAGGGAAGACAGAAGAGGTGACAGAAAATGAAAGGCAAAGACTGGGCACAGAAGGGTCGGGATGGAAAGAGAACAGGGGGCGGGGGGACTGGCAGAGCGACATGTACCACCATTTCTGAGGGCAGAGGTGCCCAGACGAAAGAAAGGGTTTGTCCAGCTGCATCTGGGAGCACATGGTGACAGGCCTCGGCCCCCTGTGGAGGTGGCAGAGTGGGGGGGGGGGTGGTGGTGAGGAGGCCGGTGGACAGCAACCCCCTTAGCTGATAACCCTCATCAAACAGAACTGCATAAATGGCTTTCTTTGAATTTCCAATACTTGATAAAGTTCAAACCCAGAGCAATCATTTCTGATGTAAAAGATCAATAAACACTCTCCTGGGTTGAATCCCGAGGAAGCGGGGACACTTCCTACAGGGTTGTGAGGATGAATTCTCCTTCACCTGCTAAATAAACACTGACTTATCTCTTTGAAAGAACTTTTTTGTAAGGCAAAGGTTAGCTTTGTAAGGAAAGACAGGATGGAAATTAATCTAACTTACTGTGACCTCCTCGGGCTGGGTTTGAATTACATTTCCACATGGCCCGTGAAGATCTTTCATGTCTCTCGCTCCATTAGTTGGTGTACTTAGCAAAGGTCGGGTGATGGGCAGACGTACTTTCTAGCCCAGAACACGATCCTGCCGCACGGCCTGCCCTGCCTTGCTGGTGCGTCTGTTGGAGGTCACCCACATGGGTGTCAGTTGCCTCTGTGACACCTCATGCTGAAGCCTTCCAAGAATGATGGACGTTACCATCGTCACCAGAGCTCTGGGATGGCACTGGTCTCACATGGTTCCTCATGCTCTGGGGCCAAAGAGAATTTGGTAGAAGCCCTCAAGTTTCTTACACTCCCAAGGGGAAATTCATGTGTGCCTTTCAGAGAAATGCTTCATTTCAAGCAAAGTGGCTAACTAAACATCGAGAGGAAGACGAGGAGGAGGGAGAGGAGTAATTTCAAGCCGGCTGTTCCCTGACCAGTGTCCACCAACAGTCCAGCGATGAGTGAGGGGCAGCCTTGCCCAACTCATCACAAGGCTCCCCTTGGAGGCCACCTCCCCACTGCGCCCCAGGGACCCACGCGCATAGCGAGGAAGAGCCCCCACACTGTTCAGGGTAAAAACCAAGCTCCCAAGCACACTGAGATCCCTGGGCTGGGATAGCATGACTGATACCCCTGTCGCACCCCCTCAAGGGCTCCTGGCTCCCTCTTTTTCCTGCTTCTCTTTGCCTTCCATTTTAATGGGCCCAGAATCATGCCAGTGACCAACCCTCCCAAGGGAAAGAGAAACTTGGGAGATGAAATGTGAAATCAGAAAAAATTCAGAACCAGGGCCTGCAGCGTTGGTGGGGCCCCACATCCCAGAAAGCCCTTCAGAGGATCTACCCACCCTGCCAGCCTGTCTACTCACATTTGTTCTTCTTCTGGAACCAGCCATCCAAATGAATAGACTAGCTTTCATTCCCTACCCAGGATCTAGAGGGATCTTTTAAAAACGGAAATTGGATCATGTCCTTTTCCTTATAAAGCCCTTTGATGGCTCCCAGCCCCCCATAAAATAAAATCTAAATTCCTTGTCATGCCCCACAGGGCCCTGTGTGGTCTGGCTGCCGGCTGCTGGCTGCCTCTCCCATCTGGTGAAGTGCTGCTCTTCGCCGTCTCACCCCACTCCAGCCCTACGCGGCCGCCCTACCTTTCTTTGGGGCAGCCAGTCTCATTCCCCGCTCAGACTCTTTGCACAAGCTGGTCCCTCAGCCTAGAACACTTGGCTCCTCCCGTCCTGGCTCAACCCTGACTCACTCTGGTTCGCTGCTTCTCATCCATCAAATTTCAACCTAAACGTCACCTCCTCAGAGAAACTTCCCCCACCCACCCATGGACACGGAGTATGACCACCACGTGCATCTTCTTTTCCCAGCACCGTGTTCTTCCTCTTTGTAGCACTTCCCTCCGTGCATGGCCACTTAGCCATTTGATTGTTTCCTTGTTTGTCATCAGTCTTGCTCCACTAGGCAGTAAGTTCTAGAACAATGCCAGTGCATAAAGGCTACTCAATACTCATTTGTTAAATGAATGAACTGATTGATTAAATAAGCATTTACTGACTGTTCTAGGTAGCGATAAAGATCCAGTAAGATACTACTATGGAAATACGAATGGTTATCACCATCAGAATCAACTACTTCTACCTGCAATAAACTTGCAGAAGACAAGACAGCATGAACCAAAGGCCAGCCAGTTTTGCCAGGCTGGTTATTTCCGGCACTGCCTGAACAGTAGCAACCATGGAAAAGGTCAAGGCTTCGCCCCACTTTGCACAGCAAGAATCATTTACAGTTCGATCATTTGGATTAATCTCTTGACTTGGGTTTGATCTGTTTTTGTCAGGCAAGCAAACACATATTGATATTTGCAAAGAGCTTCGTGCATGTGGTGCCCACTAAAACATGGCTGCATTTTCCAAAGTAATTGTCTCTGGAAGCTCATTCCCAGCTGCGCTGGCTCATTTAGCGAATCTGTAGTAAGTATGGTATTGATCCAAGCTGCAAGGGAGGAGCACATTAGTCTGGCCCATGGGAGGGTGATTACTCTGGCTGCACGGTCACGTCCCAGACCTGGCTGAAGTCTAAAAGCCACACTGAGATGGTCTGGAAGTGAGCCCTCTGCCCTCCCCACCCACTCACCCCCTGCCACACATATTCACACAGGAAGTGGGATCTGAGCTGGCCACAGGGAGTGGCAATGTGGTGGCAGCATCTCAAAGAGGCTCTTATCATTCGTTCCTTTATTCATTCATAACTGACAGTGTCTTATAAAAATGAAAATACTCAGTGCTTGCTAAGATGCACTAAACTGATATTCTCATATGCTGCTGTGGAAATATCAATGAGCACAATCACTAAAAACTCCAATGTGACGGGATATATCAAAATGTCCATATTCTCTGACCCTATAATTCTACTTCTCTGAATTTATTCTTAGTAAACAGTCACAGGTGTGTGGTGCTGTTTATAATAATTTATAATATAAGAAATGCCAAAAAATAGGAGATTGGTTAACTGAATAAGTTATTATACATTCTTCAAAGAATACTCTTCAGCCATAGAAAAGCATTTGAGGTTTATTAAGTGGGGAATAAGGGAAAGCAGCTTTCGAAACAGTGTGGACAATTATCCCAAAGTATTTAAACCAAAAATTGCAAAAATAGACAGAAAAATTACCGGGTTGATAAAAGAGGGGATGGATACATGGAGGAATGTGGAATTATTCTCTATTCTCTCTGTGTGTGAATTGTTACACAATAAAAACGATAAGGAAAGAAAAAAGAGAGAAAAGATACACACCAAAATACTGACAGCAGATGGAGGGTTCTAGGTTATTCTTTACTTTGTTCTAAGAGGTTGTCTACATTGCCCAATTTTTCTAAAATGAACTTGAATTTTTTAAAAAAGATTTTATTTATTTATTTTTAGAGAGAGGGGAAGGGAGGGAGAAAGAGGGGGAGAGAAACATCAATGTGTGGTTGCCTCTCACATGCCCCCTACTGGAGACCTGGCCCACAACCCAGGTATGTGCCCTGACTGGGAATCGAACCAGCGACCCTTTGGTTCACAGGCAGGCACTCAATCCACTGAGCCACACCATCAAAGGCTGAACTTGAAATTTTTAAGATTAAAAAAGCAATAAAACTTTCTTTACGAAGAAAGCAGCATTCACACACCGCACCCAGCTGGTCAGCACCTGCCACTGCGGAGCCTGAACTGCGACAGAGAAAAGAGATGGATGGCGAAGAGGACAGGCGTTAGAGGTAAGAGGAATGGCTCAGATAAAGGCTTGGAGGTAGGAAAACAAGAATGAAATAAATGGTTAGTCCTTCCGTTTGGTTGGTCAGGACCTGTGAAGGGTGTGGTGGGAGGCCAGACTAGAAGGGTCTGAAGGCCCCAGAGACAACCGAGAGCAGTAAAAGGGGCAGGGGAGGCTCTCAAGGGGTGTGTGTGTAGGGAAGTTCTCTGTCAGAATGGAGCCTGCAGGTGGGGGGCGGTTGGGTGGGCCACATCACAGGTGTGGTACCCAGTGGAGAGGCCAGAATGTGGCCAAAGGAGAAATAAGGTGACCAAGCCCAGGACCATGGTGGTGCGGCCATCCAGGAAACATGCCCCCAGACCCAGCCAGCACCATCCCCTCTGACCCGAAGTCCACCCACAGTGTCCTGAGCCAGGAATGCTGCCCGCAGGGCCACCCGTATCAGCGAGGGACACGAGGCAAGGCACAGTGTGTGCTCTGTCTCTCCGCCCCTCCACCCAAATGCTGTCAAAGAGTCAAAACGTTGACAAAGTCAAGATCAAGGAAAGACTAAAAGGAAGTTCTAGAAAGTGTAGTTACCCGGCCTCTTCTCCCAGCTTTGACATCAACGCCAGATCAGAAGTCAGGGGCTAAGTCACTGCCCTGGAAGAAAATTCCTAGGTTCCCAACTGGTGATGGTGCCCAGGCACAGCCTCCTGTCCTGGCTCCGGACCCATTTGTTCTCGCTGCACCACCAGCCTGTGCCCCGGTGGTTAATGGGTGTGGCTTCCCTTATCTAGACCGACCCTTACCAGCACTTGTCCTGGTGCCGAGGTCTATCCTTTTAGAGGAAGACATACAAAAGCTCCTGACACACACACCTGTGCCAACCAGTCCCTTATGCAAACCGTAAGTGGCTTTTTTCAAAATCAGAGTCGAAGGCAGAGCTGCCTCTGGTCTGAGTATCCCCAGCATCCCCACCTCCTCCCCTATTTCCAGCCCCACAGAAGTGATAAACAGGCTCTTTCCAAGGCAAAGGAATGCACGATCAATCCGTGCCTGTAGGGCGAGGCCACCATTTAAGGAGAGGAGAAGAGAAGATAAATAAAAAGGCCTATTTTTGAAAGAGCCATTTAAGCCCAGAGAGAAGCCATAATAATGTGTGCGCTAGCTCTGCTTAAATTCGTCCCCGGCTCTCTCAAAATCACCCCAAGATAATCAAAAGGAAGTGAAGAGGAACAAGGCAGACTCCAATCAGAAGAGGATGCAGTAATTAGCACCCGAAGCCTGGACCCCGCTGTCAGGCGGAGCAGTTGGTCACTGTGGGGCCTCCTGCTGTCTTCCGGTGGCAGAGACGCTTCCTGCCTCGCCCTGAAGTTGGAAAACACAGATCTGACACATCCATGACTGTATTTCTAAAATCATCTCTCAAAGAGATAAATGGCTTCCTCCCGCCGGCGATGTCCGACCTGGGTCTGGGGATAGATAAATTCATTTACTCGGGAGCTTGATCTCCATTTTTCTCCTGGCGCCATCTATAATCCCATCTCTTTCAATGTTTCAGGCACTCAGTGTGATGAATGTGCCCCAGTGAAGGGGCGAGGAGCGAAATCCTCACCGGGAGGACCCAGCGGCCCATCGTAGGCGGAGCCCAGGTGATGACCGGTTCTCAGGACATGCTGTGTTCAAGAAGCCACCACACAGCTGGGTCCTCTGGAAGGGACTGCACTGGGTTCCAAATAGGAATTCTTTCCGAGCCACACCAGGCCTGTCTGCCTGGGCACAAGCTGAAGGCTGCCTCAAGGGATGAGTGCTGGCTGGGATCAGAGGAAGGCAGGACAGGCTGCCTGGCCCCTGGCAGACAGTCCAAACCCTCAGCTCCTGCGAGAGATAGATGGGCCCAGAGAAAGATTCTGTTGTAGTAATTTCTTCCGGGGGTCTTGACAAAGAAAGGCCATGAAAGTGACCCTCTTCCGGTTCCCCGTTGCCCATCCAGACGTGTAGGCCAGTGTCGACCAAACCCCTGAGCCTTGGTTTCCTCACCCATGAAGAGGGGGTCTTAATTCCCATCTGCAAGGGTTCAGAAAGGCCAGGTAGAGGCACTGGTGACATGCACAGGCCGTCATGCTGTCCTAACCAATCAGATTGCAACAGAACACCTGGCCTAGTGCACCCCAGTCCCTGTCACACAATGACATCACTGGGGAGCCATAAAATAAATAATACATAAAACACAATGCCCAGGGTCCCAGCCTGGACTAATTATGTCCCATCTCTGTTAATGAAGCTGGCATCGGGAGTTCTCAATGTGCAGCCAGGGCTGAGAAGCTCTGGCCCAGTTTACTAACTTGCCTGTCCCTTTTCTCAGCCCCCGGGAGCAGCTCCTGGTCAGGCTCTACATGGTTAACACATGGCTGCTTCAGGAAGCTCAGGGAAGCCCTGCAGGGGCCTCCCCAAGGAGAGGCAAAGGAATAATGGCACTGGTAATGGCACATCCATAGGGACACTGGCTTGAAGCATGGACAGTGGTGACAGTGGAGCAGATGCTTGCTGAGCCTGTACAAAGTGCTGGGCACTGTTTTAAGTGCTTGGAGTGGACTGTGTCTCCCCTAATCCTCATCATGACCCTTGAGGTGGCCCTGTTAGGAGGGCAGTTTTACTCACAAGAGCACTGAGGCTTAGAGGGGCCAGTAGCCATCCAGGGTTGTGTGTGGCAGAAGAGGATGTCACCCCTGGCCCCATACCTGGGCACATTCATCATCTTGCCTCTTTGCATGCAGATTCCTGCTCTTAGATTAGTCTAAGGTGGTAATCAGTGCCAGCTTTGAAGTGGCTCCAGGGTGTTATGAAGGGTGCATGGCTGGCGGCCTGCTAGGTGCAGATTCACACCATGCTTTTAACCACGCCAGGGCCCTGGCTTTCGGCAGACCGGTAGCAGAATGAGGCAGGCTCAGAGAATGGTGACCCGAATGGCAAGGGACCGGACCCCAGAGACCAAGATCTTCAGTATTGAAATACACGAGGCCCTAGAACAAGCTGTAGAGTTTCTTGTCCATCAGCCCTTCACTCAAGCCCTAGTGAAAGGGGCATGAGCGTGTGTGTACATGTGCATATGTGAGTGAGCTGTCCAAGATCACCCACCAGTCAGTGATCGAGTTTGGAATCTCAGGATGCTGGGCTCTAAGCACAGGCTCCTTTTCTTAGAACAGGGTCACTGCAGGGGCCTCGGCCAAGGGCAGGTTCTCCCTGGGTAAACAAGCCTCCTGGTGCAGTCTGGTCCTGGACTCAGCCTCATGGCTACACAGTGGATATGGTGGCTGGGTGCTCAACATCATTTCCACCCCTACCAGAGGTCCCCTTCCACACCTGCCACCCTCCCAGCTTCTGCCTCCTCACAACCTACTAAGTGTTTTGACCTCCGCAGCCAACCTGTGAAATGGGAGGCAAGCCGCATCTGTCTCCATTTTGTAGATGAGGAAGCTAAGGCTCAGAGCAGGAAGCTGACCCAAGGTCACATAGGGAGTTCATCAGGGAGCTGTCCCCCGCCACCCCTCACCACCACCACCACCATCAGTTCTGCTCAGGGGGTGTGGCTGGACCTGCTGATGGGGCAATTGCAAGCTGCTGCTGTCAGCAGGTTGTCAGAGACCTGATTTCAGAGCCCCAGAGGATCCTGGGCTTCTGCACAGAAATCAGGGCCAGAAAGACAGAAAGGCCCAGAGTGAGGGCAGCATGGGACTCACCTGCCCCCGCTCCAAAGTCCTGCCAGTTCGTGTGGTTTTAAGGAAAAAAGACACAGGACCTGATCCCAGTCTGATCCCAGCTGTCACTGAACCTGGGGAAGGCTCATCACCTCACTGAGTCTCAGCTTGCTCATCAGCAAAATGGGAATAATAAACCTTGCTTTGGTTTCCACCAGGGTTTGGGGACAAACAAATGTGATAAGGGATATCAAAGCCCCTGGTCACCCATGAGACCCATCCCCACAGAGGCCTCACTTGAAGAATGGTGGAGGAGTGGGGGGGGGGGGGCTAGAGGGAGGCACTTCCACACACTCAGAGTGGGCATTTTTCTCTCTTGCCCCTTGTGTCCTATCTCTAAGTAGTACCCCCTTTCCCCTCTCTGCCCAGCCTGTGTGGCATCTCCCTGTTCTTGTCTCTGTCCTGGGGGACAGAGGCAGACAGATATGGAGAGATCAAGTCTCGTTCCTGCCCTCTGGGCAGCAGAGCCGGAAAGCCGCAGGAGCTGGGTTTGGCTGTGACCCTGTGCAGCCAAGGTGCTCACCCTTTTGTTTTGGGCATCTTAACACAGTGCAGAGGCTTCTTGCATCCCTCCGCCAGCCCTGTGAGGAGTTCCATCCCATTAACTCCTACACATCACCATGGCAACACAGGCTCCAGACTCTCCCAAAGATTGGAGATAGGAGTACAGATGCCCGGGGTGCCTGAACTCCATCTCCAGATATGCAGGAGGACCAGGCAGGATGGCCGCAGCGCCTGAGCCCCAGCACACCCCCAAATCAAGGCGCCCGCAGCCACTGAGAGTGCTAGCAGATGGCTGTTGCCTTATTTTAAGTTAAGTTTCTCCATGACCGTGCACTTGCCTGTTCTCCCCACAGCACTGAAATCCAAGCTGGCTCATGGCAGAGCCGGAGCTGACACAGTAATAGTGCACAGCAGCTGTACGCTCCCATTTTCTTGTCAACTCCCCAGTGCAAAACTCTGCGCTGTGTGTGGCAGTCCATCTCATTTTATAGAAAAAAAATAAAGCTCAGGGAGGTTAGGTAGCATGCTCAAGGTCACACTGCCATTACGTGGAAGACAGTATTTGAATTCAGGGCTATTTTTCACTGGGTATATTTGGCACTTCTGTAGTTCTTACAGTATGCCAGACATTGTTCTGCGCTTCATGCATATTAACTCTTCTAATCCTCATAACAACCCCATGGGCTAGGTATTATCAATAGCTCCACCTCACGGAGGAGGGTATCAAGGCACAGAGAGGTTAGGTAATTGGCCCGAGTCACACAGAAAGAGGTGGAACCAGGATTCAAGCCCAGGCAGTCTGGTGCCTGAGTTTGTGTCCGTAGCCACAGCGTCCATTCTACGGCTCCTCACCCCCAGCCGCACCCACCCCGCCCTGAAGTCGGGGAGTGGACCACTTGACCACCTCTGATAGCCACGCCTGGCTTCTCTCGCTGAACTGACTGGCCTCTCAAACAGAGCAGCTGGCTGGTTTTGAGAATTTTATCTCCCTAACCATCCTGCAGCTTTCTTTTCCAATTTCCCTCTCTCTCAAAGTAATCGCACGTTTCCACTCGTTGCTCTGGGCTTTAAAAGGCTCCCATTTGGAACAACAGCCAGGGATTGTCTTCAGAGAGAAGAGCCTTCGCTGCCCTCGCAAGGGAAGTCCCCCTTGTCCTCCCACGCAGCCTGTCTCCAAAGACCATTAATGCCATCACTTAACAAGAGGCCAGCCTTAATGGAAAGGAAGAAAGAGGAGGAGCATTGTTAGAGGTTTGAAGGGGAGAAGAAATCATAAAATCCATCAAACCTGTATTTGTCTCATTAAAAGTGTTTCTAATTTATAATGTCCTGGAAGGAAGATGCTGCCCAGCTGTGCGGACCTGGGAGTGCTGCCTGGTGCCCCCCCTCCCACTCCGGGGCCCCCTCTCCCACCTCGCTGGGACCACCATCAATTTCTGCTCATCAGCGGCACTTACAGTAAATGGATTCATTTGTGGCGATGGGGGCTGAGAGACAAAGGCGACAATATAATTAAGGTTTTTAATTCTATGCCTGAACAGTTAGGTCCAGAACTCATGATAATTAGCTGGCTGTAATGAAAGATCTTTAATCGTTATTTTCCCTTTGTTTCCTATAATTGTTCATTTTGGCCAACTACATTTGTCCTTTCATTGGAATCCGACTTCACAGTTTCGTGTCGCTTCCATTATTCCTGTAAACTCCAAAGAAAATGTGTTGTGGAGCTGGTCATTTACAAAGTCAGGGCGAAACAGCACAGGGAGTTCATCCGCCCACAGCTGCTGACGGGACCCTGGCTGCTTTCTGGGGGAAAGGGGCTGAAAGCAGGACTGGGCTCGAGAAGTCCCCAGGCCCGGAGATGAGCCTACAGAAAAGCCGCACTGGGCAGAGAGAGAAACAATGGGCCCTTCACGGCTGCATTGGCCACATGCGTCAGTTTGCAAACTGTCCGGTCCCTGGAATCACCTGTGTGATTGCTATCATCTAAGTTCTTGATTCTCAAACGCGGGTCCTGTATGTTCACAGTTTGCCATTCCTAACATCAGGATGCGTCTTACAGTTGATGTGCATATTTAATATCATGTCTACCTTTTGTCTTTCCTGAAAAGCTATGAATTGACAAAGTTTCTTACAGGGGATGGTACCTTAGATTTAAGGAAACGTGGTAAAGCATCATCCATACAACAAATATTTATTGAACACCCGCCACATTCCGGGCGAGGTGCTGGGACTGCAGTGATGCTTAGAAACTGACCAGCCCCTGTTCTCGTGGTCTCCACCATCTGAAGCATCATCCTCAGTTTAGTGTCCTGTCCAACCATGTCTGGCCAGCTGACCAGGACATTTTTCATTAGCTGTGGACTCTTTGGATCTGTTCCAATGATGGGTTCAGATGGCCAGATTTCTGGCAGGCAAATGCCTTGCAGAAACCAGAACAGCAAAGCCAGAGGCTAGGAGTTTACAGCAAAGGGACAGCAGCACCCAGGAATTTGAGTTCTGTCTCCCAGGCACCCAGGACAGGAGAAGAAACCAGCTGGGAAAACAGGGTGGCAGGATTGTGACAGGAAAGGAAAACTGGCCTCAGACAGGACATAAGAAATGTATTGAGGTGTGGGGACACCTGAACAGAAGGCCTGTGACATTCTCCACATCCTTTTTCTCTTCCCTCCATTCATTCCTAAGCTGTCCTTGCTCCAGGACACATGGCAAGTTGCTTGGAAGTGGCTTGCTCCAGGCCACATGGCAAGTTTATATACTTCCAGAGAGGGTTAGGGCTAATGTAAGTCTCCGCCGATACACTGTCCTTCAGCTCGGCTTTGTCTCCAACTCCCTTTTATTACCAGTTACCATGAAGAGGAAAATCAAGCCACCCCAGTAAAAACCTTGCTCCTCCCCAATCCATTTGACACACCAAGTCAGAGTAAGTCCTTTGTTATCATCTGCTCCACCTGCCTCCAAAGCAGCAGAGACTGGCTGGCCCACCACTGCGTCCCCAGGGAGAAGACAGGACCTGATCCAGATAAGGGAGCATTTGTGATAGGAATCAATGAGTGAAGCCACTTAGAAGCTGACCAGACCCGGCCGGGCTTTCCAGTCCTTCAACAAATAACTCGTGAACCCCCTGTCTGTGCTAGACCCTGAGCTCAACGCTGAGACATTAAGTAATAGAACACCTCTGCCTCCAGGTTCCTCACAGGCTTCCAAGGAGACCATAGGGCACAGTGGTTAAGAGCAAAGGTTCAAATCCCATCTCCACCACTTATTAACTGTGTGACCTTGCATGAGTTTCCTATTCTCTCTGTACCTCGGTCATTTATTTATAAATGGGACAATATCAGCAGCTACCTCAGAGGGTGATTTGAAGAATAAATGAAGTAATGTGTGAAAGTGGTGAGAACAGTGCCTGGCCCATTACAAAGCAGCGAAGGATGGTAGCCCTCCCAGCTCGATGCTGGTCCCTGCCCTCAGGGCAGCCTCCCTCACAAGAACGCCCATACCTCCCCTGCCTTCCCCCACCCCTGCTCCTGGTCCCTCAGGGAGCCAGGGAGGCAGAGCCAAAGAGAGAGCACAGGCTCAGGAGTCACCCAGGTGGGAATGCAAGACCTGGCTCCACCAACCAGCCGCGTGACTTTGAGAAAGAAGCACGTGAAATGGACCATTTCCCCCAGAACCCAGCCGAGACTCCAGTTCCCTTAGGACAAGTAGAAAGAGAAAGAACAACTGCTCTGCCTGCTTCAGGGAGCATTGTGAGAACAAAACAACGGAGTGGATGCGAAAGTCCTTTGTGGGCTGCAGAGGGATTATTCTAATCGGAGCCCTGCATCCGGGGGTCACCTGGGAGGGCCGGACTGGGTGGTGTGTGAGTGAGGATGGACAGAAAACCACTGGCAGGGGGCGGGGGGGGGGGGGGTGAGCAGAGGGTGACAGATGCCTGACACCTGTACAAGCAGGGCCTCTGTGAGCTTTGGGGGCACACCCTGGGAAAGCCCCATCCTCTGACCCTTGATGCTGATTTCTGGAGCCCTTCCCCCCCAGTGCCTGCCAAGATCACCTTGACAGCAAGTGCCACTCCTGAGGACTCACCCTGGCCGCAAGGCTGTTCTTGTGTCCTTGAGTCTATTAGACAGAGCAAAGTGATTAATTATTTTACTGTCTTTATGGCATCAACTTTAACTTGCTTCACATCCAGATTTCCAATTCCATAAGCCTGAGTCTTAAACTCAGGAGGACATGTATTATTGAACTATTTATAATCAGAGTTTTTCAGAGCAGAAAAACCTCTGCCAGGCTACAGCTACACAACCAAAATTAATGATTCGGAGACCAGAAAACGATCTTTCCATAATCAGAGGGGTGTGGAACACTGGCAGGGAAAGAACAGAGGGGTCGAGCCTGAATCCAGGATGGCAAGCCATTTTCTACTGAAAGGCACAGACCCCCACCCCCACCCCACAGGGGGAAGGCAAATCAGCTGAGGAGTGGGCGTCAGGGGGACACACCAGGCAAAAACCTATCAAATTCAGTCGGGGGGGTGCTGTTCTCTGGAGCAAACAACTTAAGCTGGGTTACGCCAGTCATACCAGCTCTGGGTTTAAAATTGGGTCGCATCACTACGGTTAACCAATGTTTCACTTTCACCGTGCCCCTTCCACCTGATAATTCTGAATTTCGAGGGGCTTCCAGCACCTCCCTAGTGAGTTCTGGAGAACTCATGTATTTTTGCCAGAAAGTCCTGTCAGCCACCTTGTCAGCCTGCCAGCTTGTTCTTCTCCTTCCTCAGCTCCTGCCAAGTCACGGGAGAACACCCCACCACTGCCTCAGGGCCACCTTTAGGCCACCTTCCAACAGGCAGCATCATCACCACCATGGGTGTCCCACAGCTCCAGGTGGCCCTCAGCCAGCCTTCGTCCCTGTGGGGATGCCTCTCCCTCACTTCGGTGTTGCACGGAGGCTAGTGTTCCAATGATTTGCAGAGGTTTGATCAGAGCAGGCCTTTCCCATTGCAAGGCCATCCCCGCAGGCCCCAAGCATGAGTTTGTGATGAACTTGGACCAGGAGAAAAGTTCTCAAATACTCCTCTTTGCTGATGACTCCAGGCTGGTTGCTGAGCTGAGTTTGTGGGTCTGGCTCTCCTCTGAGCTGCAGGCAGGTTCTTGGAGGACCCTCCCATCAGTCCCCCAGCAAGCCTCAGCCCAGGATCCAGCTGGGTCCATGGGGCAGACATAGAGAGGACAGGTGCAGAGGGGTCACTTCTGTTTGTTGAGTTCCACTTACATGCCAAGTGTTGAGTCAGGCCGTGTCCTCACAGAAGCCCATTAGGTGAACACCATCAGCCCCATTTCACAGATAAGGTAACTGCAGCTCAGAGAGGTCAAGTAACTTGTCCAAGGTCCTACAGCCAATAGGTGGTACCAGGATCTGTCATGGTCTGTTGAATGCCAAGATTCAAAGTTACGACTCTCCTGCTGCTTGTTTAAAACAGAAAACTTGACAATCCATCTACCAGCCCTTTGTCTAGAAAAACCTATTCTCAACATAGAAGAAAAAATGTTTTGTTTGCTTGTTTTTTGCAAGGGAAGCAGAAGAAAGGACTACCACTAGCAAAGGCAGGCACGGGCTGCCCTCCTGGAGCGCATTTGCTAAAGTGAACTGTAGCCTTAAAACGATGACCCTAGGAAAAGGCATCGTGCCTTCTATGAAAAGCCTTTTTTTAAAAAAAAAATGGTAGAGACTGGCCAGCTGTTCATGTAACCTCTTTCCACGTCCCCTGAGCACCGAGCTAGGTAAACTATATTTCCCAGTCTTCCTTGCAGTTGGGCGTGGCCATGTCCCTGATTCTGGCCAATGAAATAAAAGCAGAGCCATGTGCTCTGGTTGACAGCTCTGGCCCATAAAAACCTCCCACGTGCTCATTCCCTTTCCATCAGTTTGAGGCGAAAGAGCATCATGACCTTGGAAACCACAGGTTGAAGGTGGCCGATTCAGAAGGTGATAAAGCCTGGGTCCCTGAACTAGTATGGAAAGAAGATCACCCACCTATCTAGAGTTGCCAGAATTAGCAAAAACTAAAACAGGATTAAATGTAAATTTCAAATAACCAGAGAATAAATTTTTAGTGTAATGTGTTAGGTGCAAACTGGGGGCAGAGGCAACCCCAGTTACCTTTCTGAGTCAGCTCCGGGCCTTTGCGATCACTGGGCAGATAGTTGTCACTCGGGACCTTCCTATACAAAAAACAAAAAACCAATCTCCATCTGATGTTCCAATTTAACTAGACATCCTACATTTTATCTGGCAACCCTACACCCACCAGAACACCTGTCTGATACTTTACAGGAGTGACATAACCACTTGCGTCTGGGCCATGATATACGCGGAGGTTTACGATGGCGACTAGCATTACCTTAACTAATACACCACCGCTCTCTTCAGGCATCAGATGTTAAATAGTCAGGGCAGATGGGCTCAGTCTAGACTGATCAGCATTTATCCAAGTGGATGTATTGTCACAGGCTCTCCCTGCCTGGACTGCGGGTGCTTCTACCCCTTTCCCTCCCATGGACACATTTGCAACACCAGGGAGGAAAAGAGAACTGACCCCTCACCCCGGGAGCTCTCCACTTGCATCACCAATGATACCAGGAGATTTGTGAACAGGTGCAAACCAAGGAGCCCAAAGACTAAGTAGCTCAGGGGCGAAAGTGGTGCAGGAAGGCTTCGGGGAAAAGGAGCAGCCACACTGAGCCCCTCCTGGGAAAATGATAGCCACCAGATTTTGCAGCTACAGAGCAAATACTTTGGTGGATAGTAAGTGACCGGTCAGTCCATGCTGGGACTATCTGGAGCAGGAGCTGCGTGCAGTTCACTGAGCCAGGAATGTGGAATCTTGAAGTCAGGTCCTGGGGCCCAGTGTGGGAGCTCCCGGGGCATTATGTCCAATGTGGCCCAGAAAAGTGAACCAGATTCTGGAGCTACATAGGTATAGGTCAAGTCCTGGCTCTGCCTGTTTTTGAATTAAGGTCATAAAATGACCTTGGGCAGGTTATTTTACCTCTCTGATCCTCAATTTCCATGTCTATAAAATGGGATCACACGAAAATAAGTGATGTAGAATTATCTGAGCTAATGTACCCAAAGCTCCTAGTTGGCGCGGAGCAGACGGTACTTCCTCCTCTGAGGGTCTGTCAGCTGGAAAGAAGATGTGAGGGGGAGCTCACCTTCTTTGTAACTCCGAGTTTCATTAATATGCATGCCCTATCTCCCTCCTTCCTCTCCCCCTCCCCCATAACCCAGAGACCACTGCAGCCAGGGCAGAAGGAGGTATGTTTCTGATGCCTCCGTCTTTCCATCTTTCCTTCCAGTCAATGACCACAGAGCTCCAACCACGACAGAAATAGGGTTCCAAACAGAAGCTGGGCTCCAGATTAGCCCCCTCACCAGCCTGTCACATAATATTGGTAAAACTCTCTTATTAGCAGGATGGGCTTTAAGCGGACTAGCCTGGGAATCCAGTCACCACTTCCAGCCTTGATTCTCCAGGCTGTGCCTCACTCCTTCAGCAGACGCCCTTGTGAACCTGGCCTTCCAGGGCTGGCAGGTGGGGCCTGAGCTTCGGGCCCAGATGCTCATCGCCGGCACTCCCATCACTCACCTGCTCGTGGAAATGCTCCCGTTGGCTCCGCTGGAGCCATTACCGTTCGTCATGTTTATCTGTGCTTTGGTGCGCTGGGGACTCACGCTCTCCGATCTGTCTTTGCTCATGAAGCAATGGCCCAAAAAATGGTAATGAGGCCTCTGACGCGGCAGCATTACCACATTCTTTACCTACGGCATTGCCCGATTTAGCAAATAAAAACACAGGTATCCCTGTTAAGTCTGAATTACAGATAAATAATGAATCATTTTTTTTAGTATAAGTATGCCCCATGCTTATTTGGGACATACTTACACTAAAATAAAGATTCACTTTTATCTGAAATTCAAGTTCAATGGGGTGTCCTGTATCTTTTCTGACACTTGTCCTCCTGGGGCAGTTGGGTCACACCCGGCTAGAGAGTTTTCAAAGTCAGGCCAGAACTGGAGATACGGGCATATCTCTCCTTGGCCAGGTTCCACCCCTTCCTCTGACCTCCGCACCCACCCGACCTTTCCACAACAAGACTACTTTTTCCCAAGTACACACTCACTTTCCTACCTCCGGGCTTGTGCCCACACCACGTCCACTGCCGGGACTATCCGTTCTTCTGTGATAAGAGTAAAGCTGTCTCGTACTGAGCGCTTGGACTCTCAGCTCCACACCAGCCGCTCCATGCATTTGATCACCCCATCCTTACAGCAACACAGAATAGGTGCTCCTCTCACCACCAAGGGCCTGTATGGCCTGGTTCGCCAGGGCAGTCCTGGTTTATGGCTGCTGTCCCGAAATCGTGTCCCAGTCAGGTTGACCTCAACAGTCACCTTAATTATTATTCTCCTTTTAAGGATGGAGGTACGGAGGCTGAGAGGAGTTAAATGACTTTCCCCCCGGTCACACAGCTAGGGTGTGGTGGGGCTGAGAGTTGGACCCAGCCTGCCTGACTCTGGAGGGTGCAGGGTGTTGGTGAGCAACAGAGAAGGGCCCGGTCAAGAGAAACAGGCAAAGAAAGAACCACCAGCCAGACAAGGGAAACAGGGCTGAGATCACCGCCACCCCACCCCCACCCCAACTGTCAGCTTTATTTTCCCAATACTTGAAAACATGTCCTGGCCAGTGTGGCTCAGTGGATTGAGTGCCAGCCTGTGAACCAATTCCCAGTCAGGGCACACGCCTGCATTGTAGGCTGTGTCCCCGGTGGGAGGTGCACAAGAGGCAAGTACACATTGATGTTTCTCTCCCTCTCTTCCTCCCTCACTTCCCCTCTCTAACATAAGTAAATTCTTTCTAAAAAAAGAAAACAAACATGTAAACATTTTAGTCTCCCCATAAAAATACACTCAGTTTGCAAAAGGGGGGGTGCTCTTGCAGACAAGAGAGTGTTCATTAAGAGCGTATCGGCTCCCCCTGGCCCTGCTCAGGGAGCATCTGACTAGGTGCCCCAAAGCCCTGTGCATCTGGGCAGCTCCCTCTACACCTGCCATGGGGAGCTGGGTGGGCAGAGACGCAGCAGAAAGGGCCTGCGCGAGAGCCCTGCAGCCCGGCTCCTGGTCCCTCCACTCCCTCTGAGCCACACACCCTCATCTGTGAAATGGGTGGGGTCACCCAGGTCCTACCTGCCTCCCAGAGTTCTGCCAACAGTACCTGAGGGGAATCTGGGTTTAGAAATATTTTCTAGAAGACCTGCGACAGGGGCCAGCTGAGCTCTTATCATTCCTATTCCCAGCGGACCCTGCCCAGCTCCTGTGATGTGGTTACCCAGGACCCAGCGCCCAGGGCAGGCTCAGCTCACAGCCATGAGCTGAGCAGCAAGCAGGACCCATTGGCTTGGGTTGGCATGTTTTCTCTTTAGTAGCAAGGTTCCTGCTCCATTTTTTATTTTTCATCCCCCTCGTAGGACCTTCAAGTAAGATTAGATGTGGTCCTCTCCTGGTGGGGGAAGAAAACAGTGGCACTTGGCCCAGGGTGTATTAACCATGTTTCAGGAGAGAAATACCAACATCCGGTGCGGAGAGGGGAAACAGATCTGAAAGAAGGCCATTGATGAGGGACCACACAGTGCAGGAAAGGACGGGTGATCCCACCTGCAGACCCCTCGTGGATCCTGCAGCGGCTGAGCTGAGGCAATGCCCACACAAGCAGCCAAACCTCCTCTGAGACACACCGTTCTCAAGGGGTGCCTTCCCCCCTCCAACAGAAGTCTGCCTGACAACTTCCCAAGGAACCTTTGTTCTGAAATGATACAGGAGCAGAGGCCCTGTGCAGGGGAGGACCCCATGAGACTGCTTATCCCATAATTTCTAGGAATAGCAGGAAAATCTGGACAATAGGTGGAGCACTGGGTTGTCCAAATGTCCAGCTCTGGAACAGAAGCTGCATGACTTAACTGCTGAGCCTCAGTTTCCTCATCCATGAAATGGGACTATTAAAGTATGCTCTATCTACATCCCAGACTGGCGAAGACTCTCCAGTCCACTCACAGGCAGGGAAACTAAGGCCCATAGGAAGAGTTTGAGTGGTTCCCCTACTCACTAGCCCAGCACCTTCTCCTTTATTTCTCTTTTCATGCGCTTAAAAGAGATAGATACTCTGTTACTTCTTCTCCAGAACACTATTTCTATCATACCTGGCTTTTGAGTCAAATTAATTTACACAGAGGTTTCTGGAGGAGCCTTTTTTTGTCCCCAGAGAGGGATGCCCAATCCTACCTTCCCCACTCACAGATCCTGCACAGCCATTCAAACACCAATCCACCCCAAAACCTCTCCTCATCCGTGAGCAACCTGAGGTCAGACTCTGCAAAGACTCAAGGGCAGGGCTCAGAAGAAGCCCAGTGCTTGTCCCCAACCAGCTGCTCAAAGGTATGCCTCTATCCCCGCAAAGATGCCAGGAGAACAAGGGGCCGCCTCTAAGAGGACACCATTTACAGTCAACCCTTCGCAGTGACAAGAACAGGCCAATGACCTTCATAAGAATCCCTGGTAGGAACATTTCAGCCCCAGCCCACGACAGGCTCCACTGACTCCTGGACATAAATTACTTGTTCATTATCAAGTCCCGACATGGGCAAAGGCTGTCGGCAGCTTGATTGTGCCTGTGTCCTGTGGCAGGCGTTTGCACGCTGGGCTGCCACTGTCCATGGTGCTGTTTTACGTGGGCTGGCGCAGCTGCCTTCATCACCAGACAGGCTCCGGCTTCAAGCCACCCGCAGGCCTCGAGCCTCGCACAGGCAGCGCTGGAGTCTGCGCCGGGTGGCAGGGAGGACACACAAGTCCTGGTGACAAGGTGGCCAGCGGCAAATGGAGATGGAAATTCAGCACCAACGTCAAGCTGCATAGAGCCTGACTTGAGTTAATTCTGAGAGCTAGTGAGTCAGGAACTGTGCTACGTATTTACATGAGCCGGAATCCTTTGGTTCCAGGGGTCAGAAACCCAGCTCCCACCAGCCAGCATAATCCAAAAGGTAGATGCTGTGGGCCTTCACTCAAATAGTGGAAACACAGAAAGGACAGGGATGATGCTGGACTAAGGATTCAAGGGCAATCAGGGCTCTCTCTCTCCACCTCTCTGCTTCTCTCCAGGTTGTTTATTCTGAGGAGTCAGCTACCCTCCAAGGCCAGAACCATATCTACTGGCAAATTCAAGCTTACATCTTATATCTTTACAACAGAGAAGGGAGACGCCTTTTTTTCCCTAGCTAGGGTATAAAATCCCAAGGACAGACTCTGATTAGCTACACGTGGTCACCTGCTCTAGCTAAAGAAGTGAGTCCTGAGCCCTGCACCCTTGAGAGCAGCAGGGAGCACTTCCCAGAGAAAAAGGAGGCCCCGCGGGCCATGAACCCCATAAAGGTTCTTCAAACATCACATACATTATTTCATTTTTCCTCACAACCATCCTGTGAAATAGACACTATTATAATCCCTGCTTTGCAGGTGAAGGGACTGAGATCCAGGGAGATCAAGTGATTCCCCCTCAGTCATCCAGCGAGAAAGTGGCAAAGCCAGGGGTCAGATGCAGGTCAGCTGGCCCCCAAGCCCATCCTCTTTCCCTCCACTCATGAAACTTGAACCTTGCAAATTGAAAGAGACTTCATAAAACCCTCTTAGTCTTAGAAAAATTCGAGATGGTTTGGTTCGTAGACTAGAGGACGTGATGGTGAGGATGGGCATGAGGGGAGGGGCGGCCAGAGTCCTCTCAGGCCACAAGCCTGGCCTGCAGCGCCTGGATTGGATCTGCTCTGTTTGCCCCGAGAGAACTCTTAGGGTGAAGGTCAGGTGAGAAGAGAAGAAGAAGGTGAGAGCCTGAGTAAGCCCGTGGGCTTGATTCTGCAGGCTCCTCTGAGCTCAAGGGTGGATCTGGCCTGTGACGGGCAATGCTTCTTCCTGCCAAGTCCCCTTTGCCTGCTGGAGGCTTCAGGCATAGAATAGAGGTCCTCCTGCCTGAGGTGGAAGCTGGCCCTGTCCACATCTGGCCCTATGGGCCAGGGAGGGAAAGGCTGTAAACGCCCACCACCACTGACAAGGCATCTCAGGTTATCACAGCTGCCTCCAGCCAACAAGGAGCTGAGAGAGCAGGCAAAGCCCCTCTGGCCACGAGCTTCATCTCTCCCCACCTCTGTGCCTGCACCAGGTGTCCTCTTCAGTCACCTGTTCCCTGCTGTTCACACTTGACACCATCCTAGGGTAGAGACCAGGCAGGCCTGATGCCCCCATTTTTTTGAGAAAGCAAATTAAGGCCCAGAGAGGGTGTGACTTTCCCAAAGACACACAGCTAGAGAGTGATCTTAGTATTGTCATCATCACCAGAATCTTCTCTTATCTAACCAAAGTGACGATAGTTTGTTAAAGCACATAAAAGTAGTTACTCAATTTCTGTGTGAGCATAACTGTGCCGAGCATCTTATTCAGCAAGAGAGAAGGACTGCGGCGAATACCCCCAGGGGGCGGATATGTCTGGGGTACGCAGGGAAGTCCTAAGTAAGAACTTGAGTTATAGAGGAAGATACAGGCCAGCTCCCCTGGGTGTTGGCTCTGAGGGGAAAGTGGTGGCCTGAACCTGCCAGTGTCTGGGCCAGGAGGGCCTTCCCGCCCCTGAGGCAGCCCTGTCACAGTGCAGATCGGAACACTGAGGCCCGGGGAAGGGGGCATGCCCAGGAGGCTTTGCCCAATCCAGTTCGGTGCTTCCTGGGATCATCCTTCTGAGTCCAGAGAAAATGCCCCTTCTTGGAAGCCTTGCCTGATCTCCCTGTCAGAATGGACTCCTCAGAGTTCACCCGGAGCCTCACTGGACCTCCCTACCAGGTTGTACATGGTATTCAGTGCCTGCTGCTGCACTCTCACTTGGCCAACCCAGATGCCCTGCAGGGCAGGACCTGAGTCCCATCAACCTCTCCCCTACCCCCAACCCCACCCCTACCCCCACTGGGACAGCAGCTACTTAATTAGAAAAGGAGGAACTAAAGCACCTCTGAGCTGAGCTCCCCGCACTGGGGGTTCCCTCCAACTCTAGGAAGATGGCCCTCTGGAGTGAGGAACCCCCTGAATCCTGGCTTTAGAGCAGATCTGATGCAGAGAAGCCCACCAATGCCTGGGAGGCACAGGGGTCCAGGAGCGGTATGGCCAGGGCCATGCCAGCCATCACCCTGCAAGGTGGACATCACCACCCAGCAACCAGTGAGGGGCAGTGAGGCTAAAAGACTGCCTGGTTCAACTGCATCCTCATTCTCTGAGGGGTAAAGCTGTGAGCCCCTCATCTACTGGACCACATCTAACTTCCAGGGGCCAAGCCCAGGGTTCCACCACATTTGCTGAAGGAATAAAGAAATGCACGAAAGGACAACAGAATTGGTGCAGGAGGAAAACCAGCATTGATAGGACACCTGAGACAAGCTGGGCACTCCTCATAGGTTGCCTCACTCGACCCCCAGCCACTTGCCCAAAAAGAGCTGATGCACCAAAGCTCAAAGAGGAGCTTCACAGCCAGCAGCTGAGGGGCTGGCTGGTCCCAGGCCCGCTCCTCACTCAGAGTCTTCACAGAAGGATGAGACAGGGCTCACATCTACGGGGCCGGGTGTGACTCTCTTGCCCACCATTACCTCCCAGCATCCTGCACCAGGCCTGCCTCAGAGAAGATGCCCAGTTGGCCATGAGGTGGTGGCTATCGCCATGGTGGTGTCCCCTGGCCAGCAGCTGGAGGAGACTGAAGCAGGCAAGTCCCAGGCCCAGGCCAGGAGGCCCCATGAGGCAGAGCCCCTCTCCAAGGCTGTTCCCGCCCCCCCCCCACATTGGGCCTCCTAGGGTAGCTTCCCACCTGGCACTGCTGGCAGAGGGCTTCTTCAGACAGAGTCCCTGAGCCAAGCAAACCCTGAGTTCCCCAAACTTTCCACTTCCGTAAAGTGCTCTGATCTTGTCAAATTGCTACCAGAGGAGTCATAGCTGAGTGAGCACTTGCCAGGTTCCCGCGCTCTCCCGAGAGCTGTCACCGTCCTCATCCATCATAATTGAAGCGGTCCACCTGCTCCGGGCCCATCTTTCAACTGCAATGATGGCTGAGATGCGATAGATGTGTCTTGTCATCACCTTGACTTTTTTTTGGAGAACACAAAGGTCAGAAGGGATCCCGGGGTGAGCAAAGCCCTGATCTCAGGGTGGGGAGCTGACCATGGCCATCTGCTACAGCCCTCCAGCTCCCTCAGGCCCAGAGGGGAGCTGGAGACTTCCCTCACCCACGACCCCGGGTTCCTGCATCTGCCTGAGATCTTTGGTTCTTCAGAAAGACAGACTCTGAGGGCCAGCGGGGTTTGGGAGGCACTGGTTTCCATGGTGCCCAGACTTGGGATGACCCAAAGATTGAACTTTGACATGTGCCTCCTCTTCGCCCATACCCAAGGTCACTGGCCTTGGACCTGTTTGTCTGGAAAGAGAAATGGTTATCACTGGTTACCTGCCCTCAAGTCCATTAATGAGAGCAGAGAGACAGGAGTCAGGTTGCCCTGCCTCGAGGACCCCAGCCCCAGCCCCGCCAGCAGAGTCACCTTCCTGAGCAGAGCTCTGTCTGTTTGTAGTCCTCCTGCCCAGGCCACAGCGCCCGCCACCCCCACCCCTGACCCTGACCCCGCCCCGGGCTCCCTCTGCATGCACAATAAAGACCAAACTCCTTAGCCTGGAACTCAAGGCCCTTGGCAATGAGGCACCAAAGAAGCAGGCAGTTTGAGGAGCAGTAGAGCCCCTAAAAGAATCAGTGCTTAGTTTAGACTAAAAGGACCAGCGCCCACTTGGCTTAAGAAATTCCTTTTTTTACAGAGATGCTCTAAGATCCAAAGGAATGGCAGTGGAAGAATGAGCTCCCTGCCTCCAGAGGCATGCAAGTGCAGCTGGAATATCTCCTGGAAGGGTGCTACTGGGGCTCTAGAATGGACTCAAAGCCACAGTCATCTTGGAAACTTGCGGGGTTTCCACAAGAATGGGATTTTTACCTGAGCAAATGTATTCTCCTCATTGGTGCCATGTCCTACCTCTCCCTGCCTACCCAAGGAGGTGCCCACAGTCTGGGCAGAGGGAAGACAAGCAGTCCCCTCCCCACCTCCCAGCCTCTGTGAGAATCATGCAGTGCCTGATCCATGTAAGTACTTAACACATTTTTGGTTATTGTAATTATTATCCCCATTTTAAAAACAGAGATGCTGAAGTTACACACCCTGTATGCGGTTCCATAGCTGGGAAATGGATGAGCCAGAACTGACTTCCAGCCCACCCTCTAGGCTCTGCTGATGGTCCTGAGCATGCAAGTTCTTTCCTGTGTCCTGGTTTGATGGGAGAGGACTGAGACATTCATATGATGAAAAGTCCTCTTTCCAGGCACACAGGCATTTGTGAATGTTACCTTGACACCAGAGTAGTGTCCATGGCCTCTGAATAGACACGCAAGTCTCTCTGCAATAGACTGCTACCTGTTTGGATATAGACCAGAGTTTCTTCTACTCTGTCCATGGGGGCTCCCCCAGTGACCTCACCCCTGCCTCCGCTCTCTCATCTTCCACCCAGGGAGTGAGAAGGCAGGCCCTCCAGCTCCCAGGTCCTCAGGCCCCACCACCTCTGATCTGGATACGGCAGTAGCTTCTTCCTTCACACACAGCCTTCCATCTTCCCAAAGTTCCTCAGTGCTCCTGACTGGGTCACTTCCCTGCCAAAAGCCCTTCCATGTGGGCTGAGCTCACTGGCCATGAGGCCCTGCATGCTGACTGTATCTGCTTTTCCCACCTGCTCTTTCCCTGTCCACTGCACATTCTACCCTGCGATCCCTGGGCCTTTACCCTTGCTGTTCCCTCTGCCTGTCACCCTCTTCCAACTATTCTAATCCCCTTCTTCCTCGAAGCCTTGCCAGCAGGGCCAGGGAAGAGGAGATTTCATTGCTATCTCCTGTCCCAGCAATGACCTCCTCCCGCCTGTTGCCTTAGCTGGTGTCCCCACATCAGTCTCTCTCCCTTTTTGAACCTACTAAGGGCCAGCTGAGCCTTGGCCACCTCTGCTTCCCCAGAGCCCAGCACTGTGGGCAATCAACATTTAGAAAAATTACATTATAGGAATTCTACCTTAATTTTGCATAATGCTGTACTTTTAAAAGCACATTCCTATCAATTACCTCATTTTACCCTTAAATTTCTCCTCCCGTGGTGGCAGGCCGCGTACTGTCCCCAGGTGACGGATGGAGAAACTGAAGTTCAGTGAAGGTAAATGCTCTTTTGCACTCCCAACCCTGCCCTACCCCAAGATCACACAATATGTCAGTCTCGGGGCTTGACCAGGCTCCCAAGGCTCTGAAGCCCAGGCCAGTGGTGTGTTCTGTCACCAACGTTATCCAGGAGCAGTTAGAGATGTTTGAAAAACGCCAAGGCATGGGGAAACTTGCTGGATGACTGCTATTCTCTTTTTTTTTGAAAAGGCAATAAGGAAGATGGCCTAAACCAAAGACCAGTGACCTTGACATGGACTAAGGCAAAACTGATAGGCTGTGAACAGCCAGAAGAGGCAGACATTAGCAGGAGGCGGCAGGGCCTGGGTGAGACCTCAGCATCCGCTTTACCGAAGTGAAGTGCTCATTACAAAAATCTGTGACTCCACCAGGAAGAGGACTTGATGTGTTTCCTGGTCAGTTATCTTTGGTCTCTGAGTTCCCTGGGTTCTCTCCCTCCTTGCCTGCTAAGTGTTCAGTGCTTGTCTTAGCCAACTTCTTTTAGTGCCGTGTGTGTGTGTGTGTGTGTGTGTGTGTGTGTGTGTGTGTGTGAAATCCTGTAAATTACCCAGTACTGGCCACCCATTCAGGGGCTCAGGTCCTGTTTCTTAATGATGATTGATGGCTTTGAAGATGCAGCGGATCAATACAGTCTGAATTCCTGAACTCTTGACAAGAGCTGGAGAGAACACACATCTCAATGCTTGCCACACAAAAGCAGATGGGGACCTGTCCCACACCTTCCCACTTCTTCCAGGGTCAGATCGACCAGAAATGGGGCCTCTTGGGGTCACCCAGAAAGATGGTGCATCAGACTTAGTCTGCAGTGTGACAGCAGTTTCTTCACTCACTCAACAAACATTTAGCCATTTCATCTGTAAAAGAGTCTTGGTACTTGGACTTGGATGCAAGTAGAGACAGCAGGGGTGGAGGGTGATGGCAAAGGCCTGGCCCCATCCTAATGGCACCTGACATAGTGAAGGAGGTACTGCCATATGACACACTGCAAGACCAGAGAAATGCTGAGCGCTGAGTTCTACTATCCACCAGGCATCACCGAGCTCTCCACAGACATCCTCTCATTTGGTCCCACACAACCCTATGAGGAACTTACCATCATCTTCCTTGTTTTACAGCAGGGGAAGTCCCAGGTGAGGTCATTTGGCCAAGGTCACAAAGCTAGGAAGTGGTGGAGACAGAACTGGGGGCCAGAGTCCTCACCTTAGCACAGATCAACTTTCAAAGAAGGGAGAGGTTACCTGAGCGTGGAAGGAGGAGGGAGGTCATCAGGCAAGATTAGGTCTGTGTGCAAAACCTCCAAGGACAGTTGAATTTTGGGGAGGTGGGGAGGGAGAGCATCCCAGCCAGACCCTGTTACCGGAGCACCTGCTCAGGAGGTAGGCAGGAGCCACTGGAGAAATGGGGAGAGTAGCTGGGTTTGCATAAGGCAGAGGCCCCAGAGAGGGGGACAGGGAGGGATGTCCCTGGAAAGGGCTAAATGGGACAACACCCAGCAGCCGGTATTGTCCTAAGTGGGGAGCAGAGAGCCACGGGCATATGGCAAGGTAGCTGTGCGGGAGTCACGGCCAGGGCAGTGTGTCCAGCAGAGCAACCTGGAGGCTGTTGCCTCAACAGCAAGACCACAACCTCACCCGTCGGAGAGCTGGCCTGGCGAGGAGCGAGGGAGAGACTTGCGAAATAGGAGCCGGGCCCCAGACACGAGCCGAGCAGGGGCCGTGCAGGACTGGCCCCGGCCCGCGGCCTTGGGTTCCGCGGCTGGCGGGCGGTGGGGGAGGCCGGGGCGGGGTGGCAGCGGGAGGCTCCCCCTCGACAGGTAAGTGATTGGATTAAGAGGCCTGTCTGACAGGATGTCCGTTCAGCCGCGGAGGCTAATCAACTTCCCCATCCTGTCTGCTAATAAATCCTGCTCCGGGGACCACTCGGCCTGATGATCTCTCCTCGGGGACCGCCGCAGACTCTCTCCCGCAGAACACTCGCGCAGTCTATTAAGGAGCCGCCGTGCGCCTGTCAGGCCCGCAGGCCCGGGGCGTCTCGGGAGGTGCCCATCACCCAGGTGCGCCCGCTCCGAGGCTGCCCGCCGGGCCGCGGCGCGCACCGCACCAGCCATTGTCTGCCGCCGCGGGGCTGACAGCCCGCCGGGGTCCCCGCGCGGAGCGGGGCCGCCGGCCGGGGAAGCGCGGGGCTGGTCTCTCTCCCTCCACCCGGCGGCGGCCCCGGACAGCCCTTGGCCGCTGCGAGGTGCCGGGGCTCCTGGAGGGCTTCGCGAGCATACATTAGAAGACGGCCATTGTCGGATCTATACCATCTATAGAGAAGATGTATAAATAAATTAAAGCTTTAATTATTTTCTTGGATTTGCTGCAACTCAAGAGAGCTAGCCGAAAGCTGTCTCGGGGAAGGCCTGACTGTCCCAAAACTGCTCTAGGTTGCTCGGCGGCGATGATTTCTTTTTTTTTCCTTTCTTTCCCCCGCCCCTCAGAGGCATGGAGGTGGTTGGGGGCAGAGAACCGATGTCCTTTGTTGCTCAAGATAAAAAGTATAGGCCTTTTGACTTGTAGACCCAGCTGCTTCCAAAATAGGATGTGTCCCCACCCCCAACACGTACACACGCGCGCGCGCGCGCGCACACACACACTCACCAACAGCTTTCTTTTCTGTGAACAGTCTGTGGGCAGAGTTCAATCCCACATTTTCATCAGATCTGGAAGAACCTCCAAGGGCGTTATTAAATATGTGAAATACGCCAGAAATATTCAAGCAATCCCCATCTGGCCCTGGGAGGGAGGAAGAAAGGACTGGGAAAGTAATAAAGTGTGTTTATTTTTTAATCTAGATGACATGTTTTACATCATTAAAAAGGACAATTATTTTTAAAATTCAGCCTGCACGCTTCAATGGTTCAGGAGGTTTGCCGCCACAGAATCCGTCAGAACCTCCCTCCACAGCCAGGCCTGGGTCCACCCTCAATGCCAAGTCGCATTCTTAAACGTTCAAAACCACGGAGGCAATTGTGAGTCGTTTTAAAAGCCTTCATCTCTGAGTCACCTTTCCCGGGAGACAGGGTTTCTCAGAGGATCCTAAGCTCAGGCAGAGTTTCAAAGGGCGGTGGAAGTTGGACAGGGTTCAGAATGCCCAACCCTTGGCCAAACCACCAATATCTCTGAAACAAAGCACCCTTTGTCCCATTATGAAAACCCTGCTGATCGCTCTCCGGAGTAAGTCCCACCTCTGAGCTGTAACTGGTCCAGAGTCACACCTCAGTGAGGGAAGCAGCTGGGACTTCGGCCCCCTCAACGAAGGCCAAGCCCAGGCCAGATACCCAACACCCTTGTCCCTTCCTTCTCTTGGTCTGCTTTGGACACGTGCCTGAGGTCAGTGTATTAGAGTGCAGTTCTGCTTAAAAGCATGCACCCCTTTGGACTCAGCAAATGGATTTCTAAGAATGTCTGGGGATGCAAGCAAGTGATTGAGAAAGTTGTGCAAAGATGAGTCTTAATGACATTCATCATGGTGTTATTCACATTAGGCCAGACCACACGAAATTGCCATTTCTTAGGTCAAGAACAGCCAAATGTTTGAAACTTCATGTTGTTCAGCTTAATAATATTTAAAAAATTAGAGACTCCTAAATGCCCCTTCACAGGGGTGGCTGGCTGCATTTCAGTGCCCACTGGAATACTATGTCGCTGTTGGAAATGATGTCCCCAAGGTATACTTGGTACAACATAAAAATTCAGAATTAATTTAAATGGAAAATAATGCATAAGGTCAGATCTTTTTTCAGTAAAAATGAAAAACAAATATGCAGAGATAAGGATCCCAAGAAGTTAAAAAAGGTTTGCAGGATTTTTCTTTTTGTTTATCTGTATTTTCTGACTTCTGTTAACAAATATGCATTGCTTGTATAATAATAAACGCAAGCGCTGAAGGGTTAAAACACACAATAATAAAATGAAGTGCGGAGCCCAGAGATGAATCTGAGATGCTGACCAAGGCTGAAGAGAGGAGAGGGTCCTGCCAAAGCCCCCACCTAAACACCGCTGCCCCGCTCTGTGGTGGCTAGAGGCAGGCAGAGGCAGTGGGACCAGGTGCTCAGAGAAGGCACTGTGGACTGGGGTGGTGCCAGACCACCCTCTTTTGCCACACGATCCAGGTAGCTGCCGACACCATGGGTGCTCCCTAGCTGCTCTGGGTCTGGCCTTGGAAGAAGAGCAAGAGGAGCCGAAAGCACAGGTATAAGGAGGGGTTTTATCTGAAGAAAAGCTGGACTTCTAGGAGTGGGCAAAGAACTGCGGCTCTCCGGGGCCCCGATGCTCATGCCAGGTTGAGGCACAAGCAAGCAAAGCCCCAATACATCAACCCCAAAGAGGGCCATGCTAAGCAACCGCCACAGCAGCCAGCTGAGGAGTTTGCAGATGCGACAGCATCAGCGGAGGGAGAGCCAGGTGCTCCAGTGAACCACCTCGGGATTGGACCGGTCACCTTGAAGAGGCTTTGTCAGGAGGAGACTCACATCTGTGAGAAATGCTGTGAAGAGTTCTTCAGCTTCCCCGAGTTCTTAGAACATGAGAAAAACTGCACTAACCATCCTCCTGCCCTCATCATGAACAACAGTGAGGGGCTGGTAACTTCTCCAGGCCCTGCTGAGCCACCAGCCACAGTCCAAGCAGTAAGGACTGTCACAGGGAGGATGGTGGCAGCTCAGGGGACATGAAGGAGAAGCCAGGGGTGGAATCTATTCTTTACTTAAAGAAAGAAGACCGTCCTGCCACCACACTGCAGGACTTAAGCTATTTACCCAAAGGCAAAGTGGCCAACAGTAATGTCACTCTTTAAGCACTACAGGGCACCAAAGTGAGGGCTGAATTAGCCCAGTGCGGATGTGATTTTGGCCCCCAGGGCCAACAGCATCCCCTGGGTCCTGGAGCAGATCCTGTGTTTGCAGCAGCAGCAGCTACAGCAGATACAGTTCACAGCAGATCCGTGTCCAGGTGAACACATGGTCCACCCATGCCCTCTACTCCAGCATGGCAGGAGCTGATGCCCTAAAGACCTTAGGCAGACACATGTCCCAGCAGCTTTCTGTGGCTGTGGCTTTGCTCAGCCAGAAAGCTGGAAGCCAGGGTCTTTCCCTGGACACCTTGAAACAAGCCAAGCTACATCATGCAAACATTCCTTCCACCACCAGCTCTGTGTCCTCAGGGCTGACGTCCTTGCCCTGAGGCCGAGTGGGTCACAGGTGCTCCTGAGCTGCCTCCCAGGTGCTTTGATACCTCAGGCCCCAAACTCTGTGCTCCTCCAGAGCCCTTTCTCCACTGTGGCATTAGACCCAACCAGGAAAGCGAAAGGGAAGCCACCCAACGTGTCCCCGGTGTACGTCAAACCCAAAGACCAGACCGCCCTCTACAGGCACAAGTGTAAGTGCTCCAGCAAAATTTGGGGGACTGAGTTCCTTGCAGATCCCCCTCCGTTCCCATACTGGAGAAAGATTCTCTGTGTGCTCTTTCTGTGGCCACTGGTTCACCACCACGGGCAACCTCAAGGTGCACTTTTATTGACATTTCCAGGTGAAGGCAATCCCCCAGCTGTTTGCTGAGTTCCATGCAAAATGGCAGCAGGTGTTCCTTATGTACTGTCCCTGCTGATGAACCAAGTCTCTCTTTAGACAGCACACCTGTCCTGGTAACAGCAGCTCCCAATATAGGGATACCCCAGAATCTCTCTTCGGGGACTAACCCCAAGGACCTAACCAGTGGCCCACTAGCCAACCTGCAGCCCAGTCTTTCTCCAGAAAGTGAGAATGGACCCATACTCTCTGGGGTGGGGACGAACCATAATTCCCCAGGGATTGGTGGCTTCCAAGGGAGAGGGACATACAAGCCAGGGTCAGAGGCCCTGAAGTTGCAGCAGCTGGTGGAGAACATTGACAAAGCCACCACAAACCCCAACAAATGTCTCATTTGTCACTGTGTCATAAGCTGCCAAAGCTCCCTCAAAATGCACCACCACACTGACACTGGGGAGAGACTGTTCCCAGGGAGATCGGTGATTGAGCCCTCTCCACCACAGGCAACTTGAAATGCTCCAGCGTTCAGCAAACCAGCACACCCACTGAGACACAGAGCTCGGCCCCATCTCCCAGAAGAAGTTCACCAATGCAGTCCTGTTGCAGCAACATATTCAGATGCATGCGGTCCTATTCCCAGCACTCACTCCCCTGCTGGAGAATCCCTGTGACTCTATGGGTCCCGAGCCAATGGTGGTCAGTGAGAATGGCAGCATGGGTGTTATCTGTCACAATAACATTGTCGAAAGCATCAGTGTAGATGACATTGGCTCCCAGGATGCCCAGCAGCTCCTTGAAGGTCCACAGGCCTCTTCCCAGCATCCATTTAGCATCACTCACACCAGGGTTCACCATGATACCCCTCTGGGTGCCCCAGGGAAGTTGGGCTCTGCTCCTGTGGTCCTGCAACAACAGAGCAGCAGAGAAAACAGCTCAGCAGAGAATAGTGGCTTGACCAATGGCTCGTCGTCCTCAGTGATGGGACACCAGGAGTATCAGAGCCGAAGCCCAAACATCCTGGAGACCACAGCCTTTCAGGCCCTCTCCCCAGCCAATAGCCAAGTAGACTAAGTATCAAGTCCAAGTCTCCTGATGCTGGTGGCAAAGCAGACAGCTCGGAGAACAGCCACACTAAGATGGAGGACGGAGCAGTTTCCCGTCAACATCTGTTCGAGTCCAGCCAACCTATGTCAAAGTTGAAGTTCCTGGTATGTTGGGACCTGAGATCACGTCCCTGGGCACAGCACCTTTGTTAGCAGCCCAGCCCCACTGACAAGGCTGCAACAGAGCTGCACGCGGTGCCGGAGGAACTCATCGGCCAGCGCTCTTCAGAGCCATGAGCGCCTTTTGTGTGCCACGTGGGGAGGAGCTTTGCCCACCAACGGCAGCCTGAAGATTCACTGCACAACGCGCAGCGCCAACCGCAGCTCTGTATGCCACGGGGGGAAGCTGGCCGTGCAGACACTGTGGCTCTTTTAAGAGCAGAGGCAAAGGGTCCCTGAGGTGTTTCCCAAGGAAATGCTGGCCCCTTCAGCGGAAGCAGTACACCTCCCTGCTCGGTGACGGTCTGGCCGTGAAGACCAACGGGATCGCAGCGATTCGGAGCAGAGGTATTCCTACTCTCCCGGTTTCCCTGGCGGCCAGCTCTGTCGTCAATAACGCCACTGCCTGCGAGATAGACGGCGCTCAGTCAGCCATCAGGGCCCACGTGGAAAAGCCGGCTGCTGCTGCCTGCGTCCCCAAACACCGGTCCCCTCACTTCCCGGAAGGAAACAAGATTGCCATCAACTGAACTACAGGAGAACTCAGCCCGGAGGAGAAACGCAGAATCATTGCTCTCAAACTGGGCCTTTTGGGGTTTTTTAATTTAATTTAGTTTTTAACTTTATTTTTATTGTTGATGCTGTTACAGATGTCCCCAATTTCCCCACCTGGAAGAACCCATCTCCTCCTGTTGTTTTTTTTACGGACGTACAAACAATGTTTACTGTTGTGACCTCCAGCAAGTCCTACAGTCACCGTGTTGCTATGCTGCTTTGCCAACAAACAAAAAAGAAAAAAGAAAAAATCATACTAAAACATACAGACTAGTAGTTTTTTTTTATTTTGGAAAGAAGCGGGTCTTGCAAAACAGCTTTGTTACTCGTGACAAGTTATACATGAAACCTTTGTATGAGCTGAAGTAACTGTTTCTGAAGACCGTCACCTTTTCCCCGTCAGACCCTATTGAAGCACGATGGGAAAGACACCTGCCTGGCTTCATGGGGCGGTGGGGGTGCTGTATTCGTGCCTGCGGGGACTGTGTGTGGTGAACGGACAAGGTCTATCGTCTTTAGGGACCTGCTTTGTATGCCCCCAACCCTGCACCCCTCTTTTTTTTCTTTTTTGAATATACTTTTTTTAAAACTAGAATTACAACATTTCTTCCACCCTGGATCCTTAAGTAGGACACCCTCAAACGGGCTGATCAGTGTGTTGTCGCCGCTCACTGAGACAGTCCCGGAGGAGCCCGAGAATGCTGGTAGATTCCCTTTGCTCTCCAGATGCCGCCGTCTTCCTGAGCCCCAAGTCAGCTGGGCACCTGTGCGGGGGACCTCGGGTGACTCAATTTAGTTCCCCAGTGGCTACTCTCTCTGAGGAATGGGTTTTTCATTCTTGAAGAAAGTCATGGAAGAACGTGTTTTTTACTATTGGTTCACATACTGATTTTGATAAAAGTTTCCTTGATGTGAATTATGCCAAGTAATCATGAAGATTTTTCCCTCCCTGAGTACTGCACGAAGGCCATGAACTTGGAGCAGGCAAGTCCTGAGAACAAAAGCTCTAACTTATCTACCTCCTTTGTCTCTTATTTGTGCGGCCTTGGTCTCCCTTGTCCTATTTTATGCCTGCTGGCGACGTCCTGGTCCCCCTCTAAACCCAAAAGCTAATGCATTGGTGGGAGCAGCTGGACGTGCAGGATGATTTTGTGATTTTAACCCCCTTTTTGTTTATGTGACAGCAAGCGAACGACGAGACGTTGCTCAATGGTTCAAGGAGGAAAAAGAAGGAAAGACCCTAATTTCTAAGTGGGGGTCTTCCCCCCTCAAAGTGGAAATGTAGAGCAAGACTATTAAATCAAAAGTTTGTTTCTGAGTTATTGCACCTGACTTTAGGATCTAAAAAAAATTTTTTTTGCCAAGTTGTGTCTCTCCTTCTGGAATTGTAAGTGGACACAACCGCTCTGTTGGCACTGTGAGGTGGGCATTTTACAGAGGACACAGCAGAGGCCCTCTTGCTGTTAAGCCAATGATGCCTTGTAAACGTAGGGTCTATGGAGAAAACCCTGCAGTCTTTTCACCAGATGATGCTGACTGTTGGAGAATAAATTTTCAATATTCCCCCCCACAAAAAAGCTGGACTTGCAGTACCTGAACGGGGCTCCAAGGAAGGCAGAGAGGGTTAGCCGAGGTCAGTCACAGACCCAGCACAGGGCAACCAAGCGCTCCGTCTCCGTGTGGCCAGATAATGTCCAAGCCGTTCGGTGGGGTGTCTCTGTATTTCCTTATGATTCTACTCTTGCCTCACTCACACGGCACCAGAGACCACAAGGTTATTTCAGCAGGAACAGAGAGCAATCAAAAAGAACAGGGGGAAGGTATAAGACAAAAAGATTGGGAACAATCCATCATTTGTCAAAGTCATTATCTTCTGCCCCAAAGGACATTAAAAACTCCCTGGGCTGGGGGAGAGAAGAGGGTCAGAAGTGAACCCTGGAAGAATCCTTGGAAGGGCCTGGAACCCCGCCCTCCCTCAGGCTGAGCCTGGAGTGATAGGGATAACAGGAGTCTCTGGGAGGGGGGGGGGGGGGGGGGGGGGGGGGGGGGGGGCAATGAGAGTAGGGGCAGGGGAACACAAGCATGGGAGAGTCCCGGGGTTTGAGCACAGGCAGGGTAGGAATGGCTGTGTGCTGTGTGCCTGAGTCTCGTGCAGCTTCCTGCCGTAGGACAGAGCAGCCGGATTTTCCATGTATCCCTTAGTCGCCTGTAATGGAGCTGAGACTGCACCTCTTCCAGGGCGGTCTGCCTTGGGAAGGAAGGGCCTCGAGGGCTGAGGTGTCTCAAGGGTGGGCAGTCAAGGTGGGTGTCCCCAACACACAGACAGCCCCCAGCTCATTTTGCCAAGGCACTAAGTGAACTTCCAGTCAAAACTGAGACACCATCTGGCCAATGAAGAGTAGGGAGAGAGACTCTAAAAAGTAATGGGATCACTTGGAATTCACTGAATGACAGCTCAGAAGACAAAGCAAGCCCAGGAGAGAAAGATAAGGTCTTTTTTCTTGCAAACTCAAGTGTGTGGCCTGAGTTAGGGGGGAGGTTGGTAAGGTCCCACTGAGCAGCCACATTCTGTAGGTTTGCACCTTCTCAGGCAGAAAAGGGCAGGGGTGGACAGAGGGAAAGGGCAGGCCAACCTAGACTCAGAAGAGCCCTTAGAGACTATTGTAACCAACACCCTGGCTGGACATGTGAGGGAAACTAAGGCAGAGAGGAGGAGGGAGGTACTTAGGGTCACAGGTAAGTTCATGGCAGAGTCAGGTTTGGGACACACTCTTTCTAATGTCCAGCCTTGCAAGTGGCCACAAGACCAACAGACAGAGTAGAGTGGATGGATGGGCACTGCAGAGCTGTCCCTGGGGGTGTGTATGGGTGGGTGGACAATGCCCAGTCCAGGCTGCTCTCACAGTCCAGTTCTGACTTGGGATCCCTAGGAGCTTGCATGCACTCTGAGCCAGCTGTCTCCAACCACAATGTCCTGTTAATAATCATGCTAACTGTCCCCACACACGTCAGCACTAATCTCCCACGCCACCTTCCAGGACTTGATTTATCAGAATGGAGGGCATGCTCTTAAAGGGTCACAGCCCATGGCAGATCTCCAGCTCCTTCAGCAGTAAGTGGCGGAACATATTTTCTCTGCTAACACTACTCTATGTTACAGGATAGATTATTTTAAGAATCAAGACTAAATTGAATCAAGGCAGGCTTGAATTTCCCCCCCAGAACCGTAGGAGAGGGTCGTCTACCAGCACGATGCACTGGGCAAAGTGCTAGAGAGTGACTGTGAAGCCCAAAGCAAAGGTCTCAGTTCCAGAACTTTTTGGCCCAAGTGACCTTGGGCAAGTCACTTATCCTCGCTGAACCTCAGCCTCCTCATCAATAAAGTGGGGGATCACTATCTTCTGTCCCAGTATATCAGATGATCTTACAAATATGCCAGGAAACACAAAGCTGACATGTTACCAGGAAAGACACACACATGTGCATGGCCTGCAAACACAAGAAAAATGTTCCAAGTCCCTCACTCATCTTAGAAATACTGGTTAAACCAGCCAGAGAACACTCTTGATTGGCAAACTGACAAGGATGATAAGATGACAAAAGCCAGCATAGGTGCATGTGGAAAGGTAGTCACTATCCGAAACTGTTGCTGAGAATGTAAATCAGAATGACCTTGGAGGAGGGCAAATTTGGCTGTTCAGGTGCACATACCCTCGGCCACTGCGACTCCAGACCCAGGAATCTGTCCTAAGGAAATAATTAACGGCGTGAACAAAGATGTAAGAATTTTAAGAATTTTATTCTGGGGATTGGTTAAAGTGTGCTACAACTATCTGACAAATATTATGCATCCAACGTAACATTTAGTTGTCCAAACCATTCACAAATGGCTATTCATTTTAAAGTTTTTTTGAAAAGCAGGCTGCAGAGTGAAATCTGTAGAAGAAAGAAAATATTAGAAGCAAATACACCAATATATTGACAGTGGGGAATCACTGGGTAATGGATTCAGGAGTAATTTTTTACTTTATTTTTTTCTCATTTGCATCTTTTACGTGTTCTACAGTGGCCGTTCCATTCTTCATTTTTTATATCTTTTTTTAAAATTATATTTTATTGATTATGCTATTAGACTGGTCCTGATTTTTCCCCCTTTGCCCCCCTCCACCCAGCACCCATAACTCCCTCAGACAATCCCCCCACCACTGTTCATGTCCATGGGTCACGTGTATACATTCTTAGGCTACTCCATTTCCTATGCTGTACTTTATATCCCCATGGCTATTCTGTAACTACCTATTTGTACTTCTTAATCCTCTCACCTCTTCACCCATTCCCCTATGACCCCCTTCCATCTAGCAACCATTAAAACGCTCTCTGTAGCCCTGGCTGGTGTGGCTCAGTGGATTGAGTGCTGGCCTGTGAACCGAGGGGTCTCCAGTTCAATTCCCAGTCAGGGCACATGCCTGGGTTGTGGGCCAGGTCTCCAGTTAGGGGGGTGGGGAACATGAGAAGCAACCACATATTGGTGTCTCTCTTTCTCCCTCCCTTCCCCTCTCTAAAAATAAATAAATAAAATCTTTAAAAGAAAAAAAGGCCTCCCCTCAGAGCCTCAGTTTTCTCATCTGTAAAGTAGTTCTAATAATTTCTATCTCAAGGAATTGTTGGGGGGATTATATCAGAGGAGGAGCTCTATGCCAGGCAGGCTCTAGCTCAGTGCACACAGTTTCCTGCCTGCTCAAATGAACCTTTGACAGAGGGCTGCCTCTGGGCACGGCTGCCCAGTCGAGTCTGCCTCCGTGCCTCTCGTCTGGAAGGTGCCCTGCCTTCCATGTGTCCTGAACTCCACAGTAGGCAGAGGGCAGACACTGCCTCTGCCTCCACCCCTCATCTAAAAAGTGCTCTGGGTTCCTTCTTTACAAACAGTTTCTTTCCTGGGTGGAGACAGAGGGTGAGCATAATGAGAATAAGAGAGAAGGAGGCTGGCAGAACGTGTTTCTGCCATGACTCACTAGAGACACATCACTTCTGTAGTGGGCTAAACAACAGCTCTCCCAGAGGTCAGTTTCTAACCCTGGACTAAACTGTAAATCTCAACTTACACAGCAAAACAGACTTTGAAGAAGTGACTGATTTAGGGATCTGAGATGGAGAGATTACTCCTCCTATGGTCTTAAGTGCAGTCCCAAATGTCCTTGTAAGAGCAAGGAAGAGGGAGATTTGACACAGGCAGAAGCAAAGGCAATGTGACCCCAGAGGCAGAGACTGGAGTGATGCAGCCGCCAGCCAAGGAACGCCGGCAGCCCCCCAGAACTGGAAGAAGTAAAGAACAGACTCTCCCTCAGAGCCTCCTGAGGCAGCGTGGCCCTTCCAGCACCTCGATTTGGGCCCAGCAAAGTGGATTTTGGATTTCTGGCCTCAAGAACTGTGAGAGAATAAAATTTTGTTTGAAGCCACTGAGTTTGTGCTAAGTTGTTACAGCAGCCACAAGAAACTAATACGCTTATCCTCTCTGAGTTCATGGGAAAGTTCTGTGACCTCATGATTGTAAACCAGAGGATTAAACAAAACTTCCTGTTAAGTAATGAAGAAAGCGGCTCACTTCTGGATCGTTGCCCTCAGTCATTTGACAACAGATGTACCCTTGGCAATGCCAGAGAGCCAGCCTTCGGAGGTGGGTAAGGGATTCTCTGTGGCATGTGTGTGCCATGTACATCACAGGGTTCCATGCTTACTTTGAGAAAGAGACCTGATTCTCAAAAAAAAAAAAAAAAAAAAAAAAAAAAAAAAAAAAAAAAAAAAAAAAAAAAAAAAGAAGAGAAGAAGAAGAAAGGAAAAAAAAGGAAAGGAAAGAAAAAAAAAGAAAAGAGAAAGGAGTTTGACATAATCCCAAAGAATGTAATTTTAGGAAGTGAAACAGCAGCAGAACAAATGGTAAAAACCATTTGCCTAGTCCACTCCACCCCCCGCAGACCAACACACCAATGCCCAGCAAGGGCACAGGATACACCCTGGGTCACACAGCTGGTCAGCAGCTGGACTGAGGCCCCACCTTGGGCCGTCCAGCCCCCCCCCCTCACACACACACACCACACACTCACACACACCACACACACTCACACACTGCCACACACACCACACACTCACACACCCCACACACACTCACACACTGCCACACACACCACACACTCACACACCCCACACACACTCACACACCACACACACTCACACACACTCACACACACACCACACACACTGCCACACACACCACACACTGCCACACACACCACACACTCACACACCACACACATTCACACACACCACACACACACACAGTTAGTCCTCCTCAGTTCACCACCTGTCCTCCTCAGACGGTCACCATCGTCTGGGTTTTCCAAGGCCATTGCAACAACTACAAGCTGTGTGGCTCAGAACAACAGTGGTTTAATCGCTAACAGATCTGGAAACCAGAAGTCCAAAACCAAGGTGTTGGCAGGGCCCTGCTCTCTGAAGGCTCCGGGGAAAGAATGGCGTCTTCTGGCTTCTGGTGGTCCCTGGCAATCCTGGTGTTCCTTGACTTCCAGATGCATCACTCCAGTCTCTGCCCTCTCATCACAGGACCTTCTCCCACGTCTCTCTGTCTCTGATTTCTTTCTCACAGGGACGCCAGTCGGGGGATTAGGGCCCACTGGTATGATGCCGTCTTAACTTGATTATATCCAAAAAGACCCTGTATCATATTCACAGGTTCCAGATAGACGTGGGTTTTGGAAGGACACTATTCAACCCAGTACAGCCATCTATATAGGCTCCTTAAGCAAAAAAAAAAAAAAAAAAAATCAGGGGCTTGAGAGTCCAGCAATAGCCAAATAATTACATGTCTGAGGCATTTGCTCTGTATCTCTTTCTATTCTGTATGGTAGTAACATGTTCTGCCCTTTCTAGAATGTGTGTTCTTCAAAGGCAAAAAACCAGTCCCCAGCCCCCTCACACAGCCATGGCACAAAGGAGGAACTTGGGAACATTTGCCAAACAAATTAATAAAATGGGATATTTGAAAACACAGCCCATAGAATTCAGTTTCCGGAAATGAAATGGCAGCCACCTGTCTACCCTCCTCCAGCTTGCTGGTTTCACAGTGGCAGCTGGGTTCCTGTGAATCTGACAAATGTCCAGGATCCCTCCCGCCCAGCAGGAGCCAGCGAGAGGACTGGCATCTAGCAACTGGCCAGCAGAGGGCAGGGTGGTCTAATGGATGGAGGCCCAGATGGTTGAGTTTGGCTCCATTCACCCAGCAAACAGACTCCCAGAATTGGAGTGCTGCTGATTGCAAATACTCCGGGAAGACTTCTAGTCCAACTCCTCTTTGTGCAGATGGAGAAGACTGAGGTCCAGGCGGGAAGAAGTTTGCTCAAGCTCACCCAGAGAACTCTGATCCAGAACTCCAGACTCTACTCCCTGGACCAATTCTAGAGCTGCCTGCATGATCAGTCTCCCTGGGACCAAACCTGAACAAATGAGGATGACAGAGCTTATCAATTCAACATAGGACTTTTAAAGGGGCCCCTTCCTGATTTAATTCTATGTACACAACGTATATCCCCTTTGACCTAGTGATGCCACTTCCAGAAACGAGACTCAGATATGCACAAGGATGTTCATTGTGGTGTTGTTTATAAGAGAAAAACTGGAAACAACATAAATTCCAGCTGTAGGGAGCTGGTTTAGTAAATGATGGCATTTCTCTTTTATGTTATGGAGTAGTGTACAATTATTAAAAATGTTTTTAGTAGTTTATAAAAAATGTTCATGATACAAAACTAGAGAAATAATAGGTATAGTATGCTCCTAAATTATAAAATTTAGATAGATGATAGATAGATAGATAGATAGATAGATAGATAATCTGTCCAGAAGAAGTTCAGCCATTGTTACTTAATGAGAATGGTTTGCACGACATCCATGTAACCTGGCAGCCAAGGAGAGTGGACTGGAATGCACATGCGTGAACAATGACGACTTCGCTGTACTAGGCAGTGGGGGTGGTAGATGTTGTTGAGTGAGCTTGTGTACTGTGTGGCCTTCCCATTCAAGATGACTGAGCGAGTAGAGCAATGAATCTGCATCAAATTTTGCATTAAGCTTGAATATTTCTCTGTAGAAACTATTTGCATGGTTCAGAAGGCTGCAGCTATGGGCAACTGGTGATTGGCAGCCTCATCACAACAATGTGTCCACTCATGCATCATGTCTCATGTAGAGTGTTTTGGTGAAACATCAAATCACCCAGGTAACTCAGCCCCTCTACAGCCCAGATTTGGTGCCCTGCAACTTCTGGTGTTTCCCAAAACTAAAATCACCTTTGAAAGAGAAAGGATTTCAGACTGTCGATGAGATTCAGGAAAACATGACAGGGCAGCTGATGGCAATTGGGAGCACTGTGTGAGGTCCCAAGGTGCCTGCTTTGAAGGGGGCTTAGCATCATTGTCTTCTTCAATAAAGATCTCTATTTTTCATATACATGGCTGTATACCTTCTGAACAGACTATATATATACACACACACACACATTGTATGTATATATCGTTATATATATAAACATTATATATGTAAAATCTCCTTAGACCTTATATTTGGGCGAGGTGGTCCCTGCGTCAGGCCCCATAATCCCAGGTGGTCTGCATTTCATCAGCACACACACGTCATCATTACAGGAGACGTGGGCACTTCTGTTTCTTGAGATCTGGCGATCAGTGCTGCACGGCATAACCCTAAACATCACTCTGCGACTGACATCGAGCAGGCCCTGGGAAATGTGTCTCCCTCTCTTGCCCTCTGTCTGTGAAACAAGTGAGGACTGAGTCCCAACGGCACGACACCGTGTGGGCTGTCCTGCTGCCGCTCCAGTGGGTGACAGACACTGCTTCAGAGGGCAGGGAAGACTGGAGCAGTGGACGTGCTTAAATAAGAGAAAAGGCAAATTAATTTGTCAAATACTTCCTCTCAGATAGCATGAAATGCAATCTTTTCTTGCATAACAAAATATCATCTCCCGGTAGTGCCGAATGTCCATTTCCTTGCTCTTCCCGCATCCTAGTTCATGGTTCCAGAGGAACTCACTAATTAGCACAGTATTTACAACAGCTGCATGTAACAGCTGAGGAATGCATTGCAATACCAAATAATTAATTTTGTTCTTAAATCTGTATATGATGTGTAGATCTGGACAAGATATGCATGCAGCATGATACCAACTGGTAACTAGATGTACCCCTTAGCCATTAAAATAGCACAGTTTTACTATTTTCAATATTTAATTTAATTGTGTTTAAAAATTAAATAAATTTCAGCCTTATTGGAATGATTTTGATCTAAATTTTAATATTTACTAATTGTAATTTGAATTCTGCCTACCTTAATAATTTTGAATATTTTAGAAGAAAATAACAGTTTTAGAAAAATTATTTAAATGTTCCATATTTAAATGTGTTCTGTGGGACTCCAATAGATCTCTTGCCCTGGGCTTTTCAAATGTAAGGGGTAGGCTTGTGTTTAAAAAAATGATTCTGAGAGAAAATACACCAGAATTTTAAGGAAGGTTGACTCTAGATTGTGGAATTGCTATGATTATTTCTTTAACTGTATTCTTTTCCTTTGTATTTTTCCAGATGTTCTACAATAAAAAAAATATCTCGTCAGAAAAAAACCGCCACGGTTACGTGCAGATGTAGATTTTCAAGTGTTGCTTCTTCATGGGGTCAGCTCTCCAGTCCCAGCCCAATCAGGGCCCTGGGGCAGGTTTCTGATGCTGACCCTCTGCTCCCACAAGCACCCCAGATCTCCGGCAGGAGGGCCCCTAAGTGTGGCCCTACGCTCAGCCCACACCCAATGCTTTGCCCCTCAGCCAGTATCACTGTCAAGCTGCATTTCCTTGTCAGGCCGTTGGACAGTGAAAGTGTTTCCTAGAACTGAGGGAGGAGGCCTTTACCACCCTGTGACCTAGGGGTTCCCTGAAGGGCCTCAGAGCTGAGTCAACCCCTCCAGTCACACCTGAGGCTCAGAGAGCTCCACCGATGACAGGCGCCAGGTCACAAAGCAGCCATGTCCAGACACGGGAACCCAAGAATTTTCTCTTGCAGCATACCCCAGGGCCTGGAAATTTCCCTCTAACCTTGATGTTTTACATTGAACACAGGATACCTGGTACATCTGCTAAGGAGACCTACTTAAACTTCAGGGTTTTTAGAAAATTATCACACCCACAGCTTTTCCTGAGCTGCAAACCGAGCGAAGGCAGAGACAGCAGTGCCTGCTTCACCGCTGCAGCCCGGTGGTCCCCAGCACGCTGCCTGGTGCCCTGACTCCGAAGGGGCTTTTTCTCACGTTCTCACGTCTTCAGCAGTAGGACTGCAATTTGTAATCAACCGCAGGTCCAACTTTAACTGACAGCACTTTTTTCCTTGGTAGATCAATCATTATGCGTCAATCAACTGATGCATCTCAGAGTCAATGAAATACAGTAGGATATGGCCAGAGAGGCCAAAACATACTTGTCCAGTGAGTAAACGTGCCAAGCACTATGCTAAGGTTCTACATGCATGCATCACTTCATATGCTCTCCCTAAAAATCTTCCTAGGAAGGGAGCAATGTTATTCCCATTTGACAGAAAACGAAAACTTAGAACAATTAAGACCTTCCCGAGATCACACGGTAATGGTGGGGCCAGAAACGACACCCAGTTCTGGGTAGGCAGAGTCTCTGTGGTAACCACTGAGCAACCCAACCTCCCCAGGAGAAGGCAATTCCCTTGCTAACAGCTAGGGTGGTTGAACCATCCTGGTCTGCTCCTGTCTGAGGGCTCTCCTAGAACATGGGACTTGCAGTGATAAAATCCGGAAAGTCCCTGACAAACCAGGATGAACAGTCACCCTGACACCAGGTTCAAGAGCCCTCCATTGCCTGCTCCTGCCTGTCTGTTCTCTCCACACCGCCTCCACCTCCTCCAGGGCCTGCCCCTGAACAGCCCCCGAAGCCTGTCAGGACTCCTAGGGCTAAGTCCCTGTCTGCATCAGCAGCCCCTCCACTCTTCGGTGCCAGGAAGCTGTCCGTCTCCTGCCTTCCCTGAGGGCGGGCCACTGAAGAACGCTGAACCCAGATGTCCCCCAGACCTGCTGGTCTGTCCCAACAGCCGAGTGCCCTTTGGCTGGGTTCTCAAAGCTTCACTGAAATTACATACCAGCCTATGGCTCCTTAAATCTCATTTCATGCTGCTACATGGATTTGACAAGCAGTGTGACGTTTTCGGGTCCTGGGAAGTAGCTAATACTAGCACATTCGGAAGCAAAGTGGAAGGCTCCTTTCCTGTGAGACGGCTTCCAGCTCCCCGGACTCAGGTGGCAGGAACCCAGCCAAGGCCCAAGTTTGTTCAGAAGACCAAGTTGCCATTGGGCAGTGCTCCCTGGGGCAGGGTGGGGGGACTCCTCCTGAGGCTCTTGTTCCCATGTGCACTCCTGGCCTCTCACCCAGACCTGACTCATCAACCCCCAGGTGTGGAGCCCAGATGTCTGAGCCTGAAATAAACTCCCGCAGCTGGTTCTCATACTTGCTAAAGGCTGTGAAACACAGCAGAAGACAGTTTCGGAAAATCTCGCGGGCCCTGCCTCAAATCACTTCACTCCAGACCCTCCTGAAGCTGGGCCCTCATTCAGATGAGTCCAGGCTCCTCGCGTCCCAACCACGGGGACTTTGGTCCCTCGCTCCTTCCACCTGGGCCCATCACTGCTGTTTCACGGTCGGACAGGAGGCATTAAATAGCTCAGTTCCCACTCGGGGGCAATGGCAGCAGCCTCGGGGAACCCGCAGTCACAGCTCAAGAACTGAGGGGAGCAGCTACGCAGGGCAGAGCCGGCGCTACTTTACTCATCACGCACAAGCATCCTCGGTGGCCCCTCCCTCCAGCTTCACCAGGACCTGGGCTCCCACCTCTCTGCCCCAGCCACACCCGCCTCAGGCTCCCGTCTCCTCACCTGGCAGACTCCCAGGGCTCCCTCAAGGGCATCGTGCACTGTCTGGTGGCCCTGGTAAATTTTACATGAGAACGAACACAGCGATACATGTCACCCCACCCTGACCACCCTTCCTAAATACAGGGATGGGACCCGGGGGTTTTGTTCTCCACTGTATCCTCAGTACTCAGTACAGAGCCTGGCGCAGTGTAGGAACCTAATAAATAATTGAAGAAACGGCTGTGTAATAAATCTCCACATGACCCCATGAAACAAGAGCTATTGTTATCCCCTCTTTCTCAGCTAAGGAACTGAGGCAGAGGTGAAGGAAGTCACACTGCCCAGCTACTGATTGGCAGGGCAGAACCGGATCCCATTCGGTGGGGCCCCAGACCCCGGTATTGCCCCCACCTCCGGGAGCCTACAGGAGCAGGCAGGCCTGCATCTGGTTTGGCAACTGGTTTGGCAACTGGTTTGGCAATTTGCCATCTGTACTAAAACCAGCAATGCCAGCATTTGTAAATTCTCTCTCCTGTTCTTGGTCCCAGACTTTCCTTCCTGCTTCTCTTTCTTTCTTCTCTCCCCTCTCTCCCTCCTCAGATCTTCCCTGCCTGTTGTGCCTGCAGACTGTCACCACTGCCAGTGAGCCCTTAGAGAGACTTCTCCAGATAAAGGCTCAGTTGTGCTGGAGACAGAAAAGCCCAGCACCATGCCCAGGAGATTCACTAGCCTAGGTGAGTTGGGGAAAGAGGTAAATAAATATTGAAAAGAATTAATGCTTTTTTCTTTTAAAGCCTATCTTTAATGTGAAGGAAAACTCAATTTAAAAAAATATAAATGGTTCCTAAAGATGAAGAAAAAGTATATTTGGAAAACTTGGAGAAATAGATATAATAATGATAATTGGAAACTGGCTTCTACCCTTTATAGCAAATCCTGATGAGATGCATCCTAAAGTGTAAACAGATTTGAACAATAAACTTATTGAACCATATACAATTATTTCTGGAGAAAAATGGATGAGCGGTTGGTTAGACAAATGGAAGAGGTGTGAATGATTCTTAACACTCTGATCTGGCAAAATGGTCCTTGGAAATTAATGGAACAAAAAATTATACCGGGGAAAAGAAGCATCATCAGGAGAAAGCACTAAACATAGGAACCATGAAATGAAAATACATTCTTATGAATAAGAGGATTAATGAAATGAATTTAAGAAAAGGTCAAGTTGGGGAGAATATCTTATGGGCTGCAGCTCCACAAAGCCCCTAAATTCACTGTGGCATTTAAAGCACAGGACTTTGGGAGTACAAAGTCCCTGAGAATTATCTATTCCATGCTCCTTTTCTATTGATGAGGAACCTCAGGTCCAGAGAGGGTGAGTGACTTGCCCGAAGCCACACAGCAATGTGGGTACCAGTCTTTATGTTGCATTAATGCCGCATGTGGATCAAGGGAAGTTGTGCTTCCATCTACTCTAAGCTGTGTTTAGTGGCAGGTGCTACACTTCAGGAGGTGCTGACAGGTAGGGGACAGTCCCAAGGAGCTAGCTCAAGGGTCTCCATGCAGAGAACACACTTTCTAGGGTCAGAGAGGCCTGGGCTCAAATCTGGATTGTACCACTTGCCAGCTGTAACCTTGCAAGTGAGCCTCAGTCTCCTCATCAGTAATATGGGGCCAACATTGCCTACTTTGCAGAAGGAGATGTGATATCCCAGGAAAAGACCCTAGTACCTGGTAGGAACTAGATAAAGGATGCTAATGTTGTAGGCATGACCAGAATTCATTGCCTTGCAGTTCTAAAATTATCCCAAAGGAAAAAAATGTCATGGCAAAAAAGGAAAACAAAACATCATGACAGAAATAGAGGTCTGGCGGAAAGCAGTTAGGAATGGAGTGTGGCCCCAGAGATTGCTGTCTTTTCTCAAAGAAGTCAACTGGCCCGGAAACAATATGGCTGCCGCCTGGGGAAGTGCGGGCATCTCTTTCCCAGGGTGGTTCTCGAATTGCTCTTTACAACTAGGACTACCCTTCCCCAGGTCATGCCCTTGAGGGTCCCTCTACAGAACATTGCCCCCTAAATGAGTCCACTCTGCAGGGGAGTGCAGTTCTCAGCCCCCCTCTCCGCACCCATCACTTGTGTGGGTATGTGGTTCGGGGGAAAAGGACAAGGGTCCTCGCAGGAGGCTCCACTTCCCACCACAGAGGGGCAGCAGGGAGGCACCCCCTCCTCCTGGGGCTGCTCCTGGAGCAGTGCTATAGGAGCCTTCTGGCTATGGATTTTGTGGAGGTCATGTTGGAAACATCCATGTGATTCCTGAGATCTGCAGAGCCATGAGGTGACACTACTGAGCAGGACCCCTGATTGATCCTACTTGCAAAGGAAAAGAGGAGAGCAGCCTGGTTAAGGACTAATTCTCCTTCTCTTCCTATGAGAAGCCTAAGTGTGTTAGCTAGCATTATTTTCACAAAATAATACTATGAGGAGCTCTGCACAGACTTGACCTAGGAAGTCCCCATCAGCAGACAAGACAGGCTCAGGCACTCCAAACTAACACCATATAGCCACAGCTCTCTAAATCCTTCAGATTCAGCTCCCTGTTTTAACTAAACAGCGATGACATCCCAGTTCAATTTCTGCCATGTTCATAAAGCCTTCCCAACCCCCCTATCAAATAAACTCCCTTCTCTAGCTCCTGCGACTCCACGTTGACCACTGTATTTCTGGAATTTAGACAAGACCACATGTCATGTGGTGGCAACTGAGGTCAGCCGCCACCTTTTCCTTTATTCCCAATGCCCTTAGCTGCACCTAGCTGTGTACCTGGCACGTGGCCATGGCTCAGAGCATCCTTGGAATTATATTAAGTGAAGTAATGGTGGGGCTGGGCCAAATGGACTCAGAGGCCACATTTTCCAACAGTGGTTTTATTGTTTTTATAGCCTGTATTCTTTGAAGGGAAATCCAAGGTAGTTTATACCAAAGAACTTAGAGTAAAGGGTAATGGACTCCGTGTTCATGGGCTTGGCAGTGGCTGGAGAGCTGGCATCCCAACCCAGGGAGCTGCCTAAGGGAGACGAAAAAGGCTGTTCTTTGGTAATGGATGGACCCAAGGTCAAACTCAAGCTCTCCTACTTACTACCTTGGGCTTCATTTTCTTCATTTGTAACAAGAAGACAATCGTATTTACCTTGCAGGATGGTAGTGAGATTTAAGTGTAATCATGTGCAAAGCACCTGGCTTATAACAGACCTAGAAGTACACCAGTTCTATTCTCCTGTTACCATTTAGAGAGACATGAGGTAGAACAGGGCTTGGGCTTTAGAGTCTGGCTGACTTGTGTGGCGTTGAGCAAGTTAGTTAATATGTGCATGGTCTGTTTCCTCATCTGTAGAATGAGAATAATAAATAGCACTTACTTCTTTGGGTTTGAGGGAAGATTAAATGAGATTAGTGAAATGCCAAAAATTACCTGGAACTTACTCAATTCTAAACAAGTAGTCACTATTATTTTGCTCTTCTTTAAGTTGGCATGAGGCATCTACCAGGCTCAAAGTCAGGGTCAGGCTTTGTGAGGGCTCTGTGGATTTTGGGGTCCTGGCTGAGAGGACCTGCCAAGACCACAGGGCAGAGGACACGGCAGAAAGCCTCTGATCTGGTCAGCTCCACAGACACCGTTAGTTGGACTGTGGAGATGCCTCAGAGGTTCACAGCACGAGGGGGTAGAGAGATTTTCCAGGGGATGCTCAGGACAGATAGCTTTAAGGCAATTCATTTCCTGGTTCTCAACTTCCATATGAACTCTTTCCTGAAACCAATCTGCCTGTGCTGAAAGTATCATTTCCGTTTTCTAGTCTCATCTGCTCTGCTACAACCCCCTTCTCCTCCTCTACAAACAGGCTTCTTTCTCTATCTTTTCACCTTGACTCTTAGTATAATACATGTCCTGTCGAGTCAGCACTTCTGGGGCACCAAATAAAGGGGCAATTCCACAAATGGCATTCTCAAGGTCACCTTTAATCAAGGCACTACAGCCACCACTCCCCAAATCCAGGGCTGCCACGTACAGTTGTGTGGGGTGTTCACCGCATCATTCCAGGGGTTGCCATGTACACCACAGTCTGTGCGACCAGCTCTCCCTGGAGTCTTGTAGCGCGTGGCGGTAGGAGGTGGTCCTGACCCTCCCCATCTCATTCAGAGAAGCATCGCCAACAAAATTTAACTATCTAATAATTATTTATCAACATTTTCAGTGCGTTCATGTTGTTTTTATCAAATTTGTATTGATAGAACAGTTGAAATGATAACTCAATCCAGAAGAATTTTTTTTAATTCTTAGAGGCTTATGATCATACGAAATAAAAAATATTCAATTTATATACATTTTTTTTGTTGCAGAGAAGTATGATAGGAAAATCAATAAAAGACTTTCAAGCATAAAAATACATTACACTAGAATTAAATTCTGTCAGGGAAGTGGATTGGAAATACAATTTCCTACTGTTAAATAAGAGCTCATTCATGTATTTTTTTAAAAGGATGGTGGTGGGTATCAAATTGCTATGATATTTGTATTTTATTGGACACATTTAAAACAGTGATGTGAGAGTCTTATTTTACAATTTCTATATCTATAATATACTAGACGTTACATCTTTTCCATTTATTTAAAATTGTTTAAGATATTTTAGATGTCAACTTCCAAATGCTCAAGAAAGGACATAGATTTTCAAAATTATTTCAGGAAACATTGAGCAAAAATGGTGAACCCCACTGAAGCCAACCCCTTGGGAGAGGCAGCCTGCCCTGGCAAGTGGGTGCATTGTCTCCACAGCAGACACATATCCCCTGTGAGGAGGGTTGGTTCTTTGCTATTCTGCAGGCTGAGCTCAGACTCAGAGGTAGGGACAGTGCTCTGTGGGAAAGGAGGCTTTTGGCTACCAGGTGGGGTTTGCCTGCCTGTCTCTTGTCATTCTTCTCCTTGCCACAGAACTTGGGTTTTCTTCTGGGTGACCTTGGGCAAGTGTTCCCCTCCCTTTGGGCCCAGCAACCTGGCTATCAGAAAGGTTCAGGGTCAGTTCGACCTCTTCCCACTCAGACCCTGGGTACTCAGGTGGTCATTTGGGGCTCTGGTTACTCCTCCACTGAGCGCAAAGCCTTAACCAACTTGCTTCAATAACCTTTTAGAAATATAGATGAGATAGTCAAAGTCTCCCTATTCAAGACATTTAAAAGTTTAATTTCACACACATTTAAAATAACTTATATAGCCCTGGCTGGTGTGGAGCAGTGGATTGAGTGCCGGCCTGTGAACCAAGGGGTCGCCTGTTCGATTCCCAGTCAGGGCACACGCCTGGGTTGCCGGCCAGGTCCCCAGTAGGGGGTGCACGAGAGACAACCACACATTGATGTTTCTCTCCCTCTCTCCATTCCCCTCTTTCTAAAAATAAATAAATAAAATCTTTTAAAAAACCAAAATAAATCAAATAAAATAACATATAAAACATATTGATATACCAATGTGGTCATTGTAAATTAATATTAATTGAAATTAATGTATTGAATGTTGATTAAATTAATGTATTAATTTTCAATTAACATATTAATATAGTCTGACATGAATTGCAAGTGTATTTAGAAACATTGCTTTCTTTCCAGGCTCACATTTAATTCATGAAACAATTATGTTCATTCTCATCCCATACATGGTTGACATTGGCATCTTTGTCACCACTGGAGCCACTGCTCGAGTCATCTAACAGATCTTTCCAGAGCACCCATCTTCACTTCCATCCCAGTTATTTAGGACACAGGACGCTCTGCATCCGTGGACGAAGCTGTCACTGGAAATTATACTCCCAGCCCCGAGTACCCATTCTCTATTCATGAGCTCTGCAAAGTAACCACTTAGTGCACTGTTTTTTAAAGGGATCTGTAAACGGTTTGTTTGCAGCATCCAACACTTGCAATAATAAGGAAAAATGACTAAATCTGTGCTTCGTGGTTTTGTCTCCATTTTTGCTCCAGTAAGTGACCTCTATAAGCATTTGAAGCGTAGCATTGATTGAAGTTATTGGGAGCTGATACGTCATCCCCAAATAGTGCTTTGTGGGTTAAAATTAAGTGACGGGGAGTGAGCCTTATAACATGAGAGACTTAGCAGGGACTTAAATGGAAGGTAAATCTCTCCCTTCTGAGAGATAATGGGCGAGTGGCTGGTGGAGGAGCAGTTGCATGTTGGAGTCTGGCTAGATTCTAGACCCTCCCTCCCAGGTTGGGGCTCCATAGGGGCTGCCCTCTGGGCCCTTCTTTGGAAGGTCCCCCAAGACTGCCCCAGCAGCATGACGGGTTTGAGTTTGGGCAGAGGCTGATGGCAGGGCTGTAATCCAGACCCAGACCCAACCAAGCCAGAGAAAGGAAGCCATGTTTGCCTCTTGCTGCCTCTGTTCAAACAGCGGCTTCTCCTCTGCTCCCCTGCTGTCTCCCAGCCAGGCTGTGAGGTGGGTGTTTCCCTGTGAGAAAACTGAAGCTCTAGGCATTTTTCAACTTCATTTATAGACACGAAAGCCTGGCCAGTAATTAATCTCCAAGTAGTTACAAACTTATGCCCAGAGGCCCAGAGCTAGCTTTGGAGTTAGACACCTCAGGTTTAAGTCCTTGGTCCTTCACTCAGAAGACATAAGTCCAGCAGTGAGTCATTTGATCTTTCTGGGCTTTACTTTTCTTACCTATAAAACGGGGCTAGTAATATCTACCTCATAGGTGTCACAAGGATTAAAATAATGGTACCTAGCCCAGAACCCAGTACATCATATACTCTGCCTGTAAGAGCCTGGACCCACCAGACTCAGTCTCTGAGAACATAATATAAATAAAGAACCAGCCACTCCCTAGGACCATGTAGCTTCCCCTGGACCACGAGTGGCTACACTGTTTCCTTTTGCACACGTGAAATGTAAGACAGAAGATAGTAAACTGGCCACCCGCCCAGGCATGGTACCAGCGATTCTGGCAGGGATGTTGGTATGTGACAAGCATCTTAAAAATCATTTTTGTGGCTTGTTTCTCTTATTACAATAATGATACAGTGGTGCAAAAGAAAATTACAATCAACTCTAATTCCCAGGGAAAATATCGGTTATTTTGGTATACATCCTTCTAATTCTTTGTTTGCTTGTGATTCCTCTTTTAGTCGCAAGCCTAGGATCCCACTCTCCATTTTACTTTTCACTTTGCTTTTCTCAATGGCCATGAACATCTTTCCACGGCATCACTATGGTTTCCCATCACCCCACTGGTTGCCCAGTGTTCTGTTCAGTGGCTGTGCCATTGTTTTTCTAGACCAGCCACTTTTGGGAGGCTTTTGGTTGGTTTCTAATTTCTCCGGTTACAAACACGGCCTGTTAGAATTCGACAGTGTGTAAAGCACTTGTTCCCATCACTTTGGATCTTTTCATTAACTTGGAAAGAGAGAAATGTGATCATCATTCTTTCCATTGGGCAGGTGAGAAAACTGAGGCTCACAAAGAAAAAAGTGGCTTGCCCAAGGTCAGCAGCTGGTAGAGCAGCTGCCAACCTGAGCCTTTTGGGCCTCCAGGCTAGTCAGCTGCCTGACGCCATATTCCGTTTTTCTTTTCTTTTTTTTCTTCATGGAGTGATGTGATGGCAGGATCTTTGTGCCTCTTCTGCCTCTCTCTCCCCAGGAGTGCCTGGGCTTTGAGGGACTACCTAACCCAAACCGGAAACCCTGACCTCCCATGCACTCCTCACACACTCCAGTTTTATTTTGATCATTGTAGTTATTGGTACTTGTTATTTTCTTGTTTATTTACTTGTCTTTCAGGGATTTTCAGTGGAGCAGAACCAATCCCCAGTGATTAGAGGCAAGGCCTGGGTTGTCTTAAATTCCTGCAACACTTGAATTTTAACCAGACATCCGAGTGGGTCAAAAACCATTTGTAATGACCTCAATCCAGACTAGAACTTCATCTCACACACAAGCATAAAAGAGAGTATAGTTGGTATAATTCACACTGACTTTTCCAGAAATGCCACCACTATGGAAACTGAGAGATTATTTTACTTTCTTCATTTTCGAGTTTTCGCATTTCAGAAAATGACATCGTCAGTGACAAGGCTGTTCCTGGGATTTTAGCTGCCATCTCTACTCTCACATCAGTCGGCCTCTGTGGCTGTCACAGTCAAAGCAATTCTCAGCATATCTACCAATATCTTTTTTCAGCTCTTATTTCAAATTCTCAAAGACAAAGAGAAAATGTCATCAACATTCAGTTGGCTATTATCTCTTTTTTCTTAAATTCAAATATTCATTATAAGTAAGCTTAAGCATCTGAATATTCTGTGATGCTTTCTGGTGTGCGTGTGAGCAAACATTTGAATATTAAAATACATTATTTTATAAAAATTACTTTCCTTTTATTTCTCCATTATATTACAGTGAAAATGCTCTATTGATTATTTAAATTATGTGAACAAGTAGAATGTATTATCTGTGAATTTAATTTCAGAATGATCAAGGAGCCATCAAAAAGGTTTGAGTTACCAAGGGGCCTTTGGGTCCCACTGTATTGTGAACCTGGGTGTGGTCTGTCTCCCCCACCAAAGGATCTGCTCCTCAGAGGCAGAGCCTGGTCTGTCCAAGTCCCCAGTCCAGCCCCAGCACCCACACGAGTACTCAGTAGAGGCCAGCTGGATGAAGGAGTGATGGAGGCATTCCGGGCATTGTAAAAAATTTGGGTGGGGGAGATATTCACGGGCTGAGTCAGCCCTCGACAAGTCGATGAGGTAACATTTCTGAATTTCTTTATCTCCAAGTACCAACTAGGACGGGAAGCCTAATCTGCCTGGATGTTAAGCAGATTCAAAGAGATCACAGACCTGAAGACCTCCGGCAGAGTTCCTGGCAGAAGGCAGGATTGAGGGGTGCTGAATAATTGATTGCTGCTATTGTCCTTGTTGTGAGATTTCCCAAGCAGTAAACAGTAACTCTCTATTTTCAGCTACCTGGCCCTCCTCTCTACTCAAAGTCTGATGGTCGTTATTAATACATTTTCCTAAGAACCTCCTATGCCCATTTATTTATTTCTTCTCCCCTCCCCCACCCCAGGCCTGAGCTACCTTCAATAATCTCCCTCTAATTGGAAATCGGGGCTGTCAGGCTGACCTTCCACTCCTCTCCCCAGTTCTCAACTTGATCCTGTCTCTGCCAGATGCAAACGTCCCCACCGTTCCGAGCAGAAGCCACGGGCCAGGAGGGTGCCACGGAGGCCAGACTCCCTGTGGACACCACGGTGGCACAGACCCCCCCAGACTTCAGCTGCCACGTGGGGTGTGGACCTGGCACCTCTGCCAGTTCTCCGTGATGAAATGCCACCGCCCCCAGGGAGCCGTCCCCAGCCTTCCACAGTGGCTTGGCGGCAGGTTTATCACACTCGCTGAGAGAAGACATAATCAATTCCCCAGCTGGCACTTTGCGCTGAATACCCACTTTTTCAGCTTGATAGCAGGACTAAATTAGTTATTTAGCAACTAGGCCCTAATTTAGAGCGAGCGAGAGCCTTGACAAGGATCATTGTTCAAGGCCATCCCCCCTTTGCCGTCAGATGGGAGGCCCACAAATCCCCAGAAGGTGATAAATAGACAATTAGAAAATAGATATATTTGGTTAGATCTACAAGGCTCCACGGCGCTGTCAGGCTCACAATGAAGGGGGCCGAGGTAAATTGGTGGCCAATGAACGCCAGCTGCACGGCCATCCGTCCTGCAGACACTCAGCCATATGTGGCCATTTACAGGCCGTCCTGAAGAATAGCTCGGACCAATAAGACCAGAGGGAACTAAAAATACTTGACAAAGTTGGCTGCTCTTCATTTAACAAGAATAAAATATCTAATGGGGTGTAATGGAGGCCATCAATCACCTACTGCCATTCCCGGCCGTAATACCATACTTTTAACTATTAATGCAACTTTTTTTTCCCTCTAATAAGTGAGACAGGCACATCCGCTTTGTACACAGGGTGGATGTTTGCGGAGTGAAGATGAATGGGAGATGCGGGAGAGCTGTGGTGGAGGATGAATTCCAGCTTAAAAATAGAAAGGGATGGTGGGGATGTAAAATGGTGCAGCTGCTGGGGAGAACAGTATGGAGGTTCCTCCAAAGGCTACACATAGACTTGCTTTGTGATCTGGCAATTCCACTCCTAGGTAGATACCCCAAAGAACTGAAAGCAGGGACTCCAATAGATACTTATACACCGTTATTCATGGAAGCATTATTCACAATAGCCAAAAAGTGGAAGCAACCCAGCTGTCCATCAATGGATGAATGGATAAATACAAATGTGATGTATACATGCAATAAAATATGATTTGACCTTAAAAAAGAAGGATTTCCTGCACCAGGATGAACCTTGAGGACATTTTGCTAAGACAAAAGGACAAATGTGATTCCATTTGCATGAGGTCCTTAAAATAGGTGAGTTCACACAGACAGCAAGTAGAATGGTGGCTACCAGGAGCTGGAGGGAGGGGGGAATGAGGAGTTACTGTTTAATGTACAGAGTTTCTATGTGGGATGATGAAAAAGTTCTGAACTTATATAAAGGTGATGGTTGTGCAACATTGTGGATATACTTAAGCCATTGAATTATGCACTTAAAAATGGTTAAGATGGTAATTTTTCTGTTATGCATATTTTACCACTTTTAAAAAATTTTAAATAGGAAAGAGAGAGCAGGCGACACGTTCAGAATTTGCTCAAATGGCAAACACCGCATTCAGTGGGTAAGAGCTGTTTATTTCCTGCAGGGTAAGGTTTTCTGACCTGTCTGCTTCTTTCAATGCCAAGAAGCAGTCATGAGCCCCCCTCTGTGCGGAACAAAGCCCTAGGCTCTGTAGCACGCACACAGACCCGTCTGGGCTTGCCCTCAGAGATTCCATTCCACTGGAGAAAGCAGACACATGCACACAGAACACGCAGAACTGCAAAGACCCAGCATTTGGGAAGTGGCATAGGAGAGGGGCAAGGTGACCTCGAACTCTTGAGGAAGGAGAGATGCGACCCGAAAGAGAGGCTATGGCACTTGCCATGAAAAGCCCTTGGGCTGGGGCACAGAGGACAGGCAAGATTTGCCCAGAAGGACACACAGTAAAGGTTCTCCAGGCAGAGGAACGATTATAGACAGAGGGAAAGACACAGGACACACTTCCCTATTTGGCTGGAGTGGAGGGTCTGTGAAGGGGAGTAACAGGAGATGAAGGGAAAAATGAGGGTGGAGGTAGTCAAGAAGAGCCTTCGTTCATTTGTTATTCATTCATTCTACAAATATTGTTAGTTATTATGATGTGCTAGAGCTGGGATCTGCGGATGAGAGACACAGGTATAGTAAAGGAAGAGGAAGACAGGCCCAAGCTGGCCTACACAATGAGGAAATGGATTGGCTCACACAACAAAGTCAGAGGTAGGACAGATTTTTGGATTGGTTGATTTGAAGGGTTGCCCATGCCATCATATATCCAAGACCTTTCCTTTTTTTTTACCCTCAAGGGAGGACATTTTTTCATTTTTCATTTTTTGCTTTGAGAGAGAGAGAGAGAGAGAGAAACAATGATGCAAGAGAGAAACATCGATTGGTTGCCTTGCCTATGCACATATGCACACGGACCGGGGATCAAACCCACAACCTAGGTAAGTGCCCTGATTGGGAATTGAACCCACAACCTTTCAGTTATAGCACAACGCAGGTTATGGTCCAACCAACTGAACCACACAGGCTAGGGCTCCAGGACCTTTCTGTCTGTAGTGGAGACTGGATGCTCACTGACCCATTTTATCTTTTTCCAAAGCACACGGTGTGCTAGGGCACATTTGCCAACCTCCCTTGCAGTTGAGTGTGGCCACATGCATGACTTTTAGCCAATAGAATGTGGATGCAAGTGTGGACCACCTCCAAGCTTGGAGCATAGAAACCTCCCATGCACAATCCTCTATTGTGTCTCTCCTCTTCTGTCAACCAGAATTGGAGGACCCCAATGTCCAGAGCATGGCAGAACCACCTGGAGGAAGGAACATGATCCCCTGAATTACCATACATATTAGTTTGTGAGGGATGACATAACAAGGTACCACAAACTGAGGGGCTTAAACAACCGAAATTTATTTTCTCACAGCCTGGAGGCTGGAAGTCCAAAACCAGGCTGTCAGCAAGTCTGGTTTCTCCTGAGGTTCTCTCCTTGTCTTGCAGATGATGCCTTTTCCCTGCGTTCTCACATGGGCTTCCTGCGCGCTCACATCCCTGGTGGCTCTGTGTATCCAAATTTCCTCCTCTTATAAGGCCACCCGTCAGACTGGATAGGGCTGACCCTAATGGGCTCGCTTTAATTGAATCATCTCTTTAAAGGCCTTATCTCCAAACAACAGTCACCTTCTGATGTACTGGGGGTTAAGGCTTCAATGAATGAATTGGGGGGGACACAATTAAGCCCACACGACCACGTGAAAGGCCTGTTCCAGAAGCCTGATAGAAATTTACATGATCAAGAAACAAACCTCTGTTGTGTTAAGGCACTGAGATGTGGGGAGCTGTTTGTTAAACAGCTAATGATAATTACCCTGATTAACCAACTGTTAGTCTGCTCTGCAGTGAGTAGTGAGCTTCATCCTGAGGCTGGTTGAAAGATGGCTGCCCCGACAATCAGGGCTGTCTGCTTCCTTTTTTACACCCATTGGGAAAGAGAGGGGCATTTCCAGAAGTTCTCCAAGAACAGAGAGTGCTCTCCTTTCCCAGAAGCCCCTGTCAAACCGCCCACCATGTTTCATCAGCCAGGAGTGAGTCACATGCCCATGACCAATCACCAAGACTGGGGAATGGAGTTAGCCTGATTGACTTATATAAGCAAGGTGTGTCAATTTCCCCCCAAGCACCTGGCTGTGTGAGGGAGGAAGGGGTATCTGAATAAATTGGGAAGTTTATTAGACAAGAAGAAGAACGGATGTTAGGAATGCAACCAACATCTGATCCAACACCTCCTCTTCATTCTACAGCTGCCAGGGGCCAGAGCTCTGACAAGCCCAGCCCTCTGTGGGTAAGTTTTAAAAGCACAAGTAGAATATAAGAACTGGAAGGGATTTTGTGTTCATCTATTCTAAGCCAATCCCTTTATCATATGGAAGGTGAGGTCCAAGGCCACCAAGGAGTCACTGATGAAACCAAGACTAGAGTGTAGGGGTGTGACTCACACACCCTACCTTCTCTGAAGCTACCAGTGGGTCCCATTCCTTGCTGCTCATCAGAAAAACCTGGGGAGATTTCTAGCAATACCGCTTCCAGAGCCTGCCCCAACCTGATTAAATCACTCTCTCACCCTGGCTGGGTAGTTCAGTTGGTTACATCCTCCTCCTGACACACCAAGGTTGTAGGCTCGATTCCTGACCAAGGCACACACAAGAATTAACCAGTAAATGCACAACTAAGAGGAGCAACACATCTATGTCTCTCTCTTTTCCTCTCTTTCTAAAATCAATAAATTTAAAAAAATTAAAAATCAATCTCTGGAAGTGGAGCCAGAATTCTGTGTTTAAAAAAAATTTCCTTAGTTTATTCTACTTTAAATACAGCTTTGGGGACCAGAATACCATACTTTTTTCAGCGAAATCATTCTGCTATTCCAATTTGCCTTAAGAACAAAAAGTCCTGTGAATTCGGTTAATCTAGGAGTATTTTTAAGTCACCCCAAAAGATTGATCTTCTCCGGATAAGTCATGCTTTCTTGTAGTCTCAGTTTTCTTGTCATCAGATGACACATCAGTTCCTGACCCCTCCAACTCCCAGAGCTACTGTGAGGTCCAAATGAGATGACGGGGACGTGAGCATCCTTTGTAAAGTGTTCAACACCGTGGTCTAATTTGTCAATCCATAGCTGCTTCCAGATCAGCTAAGAAACGTTTTAGGGATCTTACTAAAGGCAGCTCATCCATATGGCATGAGCCATCAATCTGAAAGACCCCGTGGATGGGAAAGTCAGGTCCCCACAGGTGGAGACCAGCACCTGTCCTCAACCCACCACCCACTTAAGGAGTCTCCCCCTTGGCCACCGCTGGTTTCATGCATTATTCAGTCACTAGAGTCACCCTACAGTGGCCCTGATGGTGTCCTTCACACCGTCTGAGAATGTCTCCAGGTAGGGCAGACAAGGAACAAGAAACAGAATGACTTTGAAAACACCTACAGAGTGCAGATGAGCCAGGTGCTGCGGCAGCGTGGGGCTGAGTGCTCTTTGCGGGGGAGGCAGGAGAGGTCTGAGTGGCGGAGGGGGCGATGGCAGCTACAGAAAGTCGGCCATCGAGTTTCACTGCAATGCTTGTGGCTTGAGCTTTCTGTATTCTTTTTCCCCAGCAGAGTGCGTATTTGGGGTTTATTGAAAAGGTTCCTTCCATTTCAGTTTTTACAGCACATTCACTCCTCTTAGCCGATTTGATCCTCAAAACCACTTTGTACATAAATAGATCGAATGTTTCCTTCCACTTGAACCTGGCATGCTCTGCTTGTGTCCTAGTTCACCAAGTCTGAACACAACTCAGTCCCTCTGCTCACTGTTTCACATGCAATGATGAACCCAAATGCCCTCTGTTCCCTTTCTTTATCCATCTGACTCAGGCTCAATAATTAATTCATTTAGCAAATTATATTCATTAGAATGCACAAAGCAGAAAACCACCTCAATGACCTTAAACAAGAAAGAGAAAGTTAATGTAAGGATTAAAGAGGATCTCGTGAAACCCAAGAACAGGAATGTGGGTGAGTCCCAGGTGCAAAACCTAGGAGCTCAGACTTGGTGACCACCCTCTTTGCTGCTGTCCCTGGCTGGGTGGGTTCCTATGATTCTCTCTCCCTCTCTTTCTCTCTCTCCTCCCCCCCCCCATCTTTGCCTCTTAGGTTTTTAATTCCCAGTTAGGGCACATGCCTGGGTTGTGGGCCAGGTCCCCAGTTGGGGGCATGTGAGAGGCAACCAATCAATGTATCTCTCACACATCCACGTTTCTCTCCCTCACTTTCTCCCTCCCTAACCCTTCTCTCTAAAAATAAATAAAATCTCTAAAATAAATAAACAAATAAAAGCCTCAGGAGAGGCTTACTGGCCCAGGTACCCGTTCCTGGGCAGTAAGTTTAGAATGGAGTGGAGAAGGCAATCCTAAAAGACTGGGGGATCAGATTAGTGCTGGGAAACTAAACACAAGGTGCCATTACACAAATTCCTCTATACTTCACCATGTGTGAGGCATTCATTCATTCAAAAATATGTACTGAGCACCCACCATGTGCTAGCCACTGTGACAAACATGGGAAATAAAGCAGAGACAAACCCCTGCTCTCAGGGAGTGTACGGACTATCTGGCAAGACAGACAATACATAAGTAGACCCTATGTATCCCCTATAATTTATTGCAATTGGGGTGTTATATAGGAGGCGGGTGTTATATAGGATACATGTGGGTGAGATGTCTCCCCCGAGGAAGTAGATTGAAGCTATGACTGCAGGATGAGTAGCAGTTACCTGGAAACTCTACTGAGGACTCGGGGAAATTTAAAGATGAAGACCCTGTTTTCAAGAAATGTCAGCCTAATAGCTCAGTGTTTCCTGAAGAGTTCTCCAGGAAACTGTGCGGATGCACTGCACATTAATAAGTTTCTGGTCTACAAAACTGGTTCTGTGGTCAAATACATTTTGGAAATGCTGGGTTGGACAAAGTTCAGCTCTTCCTCTGCCTTTCTCTTCTCTTTCCTGCAGAACTTGTTGGAGATTTTAACATGCCCAGGTGCCCCAAAAATCTCCAAAGAGGTTCTCCTTTCCAACAAGACAAACCTTTTAAGTAACATCTTCACATGCAAGCACAAGTGCTCTGTTGAAAAACCCTCAAGTACGGAGCGTGAGAGGCCTGCCCAAGGACACAACAGCTCATGAGTGATAGCATCTGGACTCTACTGACCTTCCTACTGGCCTTTTTCTCCCCATTTCCCTTGCACTATTTGGTTGTAGATGCAAGCTAACCACTTTTCCAGCCTCCTGTATAGCTGTGGATGGCCATGTAATCCATTTCTGCTAGTAAGATATTAAGAGAATTCTGTCTGAAGGCTTTGGGAAACACTGCTCCTGACATAGAGACTTAATAGAATGAGCTCTCTCACTGCACTCCCTTTCTGCTTTTGAACTCTGTTGACAGAAGACATGGTGCTGTGAGCTCTGGCAGCTACCTCATGACCATGAGGGAAGACATTATATACATTGTGAGTGCCGCAGAGCACGAAGCAGGTGGGAGTAGCAGAGCCCTTGACTCCATTGTTAAATTGCTGGACCAACTCTGTGGCCATCCATCTTTAAACTTCTTGCCATGCATACTACTTAGATGACAAAGTTGTATTATTTGCAGCCAAAAAAGAAAAGAAATCCTTACTAATTCAATTCTCAACTCTGGTCATCCATCTTGAGCTTTTTAAATGCAGCATGTCTTTGTGTTGAACATTTTCCTGGTAGAATGCCTCTTAGAATAGGAATACCCAGACTTATCAGAACATACATATCTTTCAGTATAAGATCTCAGTCAATATTCAAAAGAAAAATGTTTCTCAATTCATTAAAAAATTATCATACAAACTCGTGACATTATTTACAAAACAATGTATGAGAAAAGTCTCAAGTGATATGCCAACTATAACTGGTAGACCATCAGAATCACACGCAAACTTTCGAAAAGCACCCCAAGAAACAACCAAATGGAGGCATGTTTCACAAGGAGCTGACACTCAAAGAAGCTTTATCACTGTCTATAAACAACTGTTAAAACCCCTATTTATAATTTAATGACAGGAAGGGAAGCTGTAAGCCTTTTTACACCCAACTATGATCATTTGTAACTTAAATAAAGGCATTGGTTATGCTTTAATAAAATTTGGTTGAGGGTACTGGGTTGACATGTAACACACTGACATTTTTCTATTTAAAATACTGAAAAACTGGCTCCCAAATAGTATTTGTGTGCAAAACGTCAGGCATGGATTACTAAAGGTACAGACAGATGCCTGTAATTTTACGTGGCCGGAAAACTGAATTTGAATTGTCTTACCAATGTCTTCACTGAACTAAAAATCTATACTCCTCTTGCATCAAGAACCAATAAGCTGGCTGTATTAAGAGTTTTGCATCTTCTGGAGAACAATGATCACACATTTGTTTCCCATTAGGTTCCATACCACGGAGCCACAGGCCTGGTTGTGCATCAACCCACCTGGGGTTTTTAAAAATATAGATGTGTATGTCCTACCCCAGACAAGTTAAACCAAATCCCTGGCCCTGGCTGGTGTGGCTCAGTGAATTGAATGCTGGCCTATGAACCAAAGGGTTGCCGGTTCAATTCCCAGTCAGGAAACATACCTGGGTTGCAGGCCAGATCCCCAGTCGGGGGGGGGTGACAGGCAACCACACATTGATGTTTCTCTCCCTCTCTTTCTCTCTCCCTTCCCCTCTCTCTAAAAATAAATTTTAAAAAACAAATAAAATCTTAAAAAATAAACAGAATCTCTGGAGGCAGGGTTCATGCATCAATATTTTTTAAAAAATATATTTTATTGATTATGCTATTACAGTTGTCCCATTTTCCCCCCTTTATTCCCCTCTGCCCTGTACACCCCCTCTCACCCACATTCCCCCTCTTTAGTTCATGTCCATGGGTCATTTATATAAGTTCTTTGACTTCTATATTTCCTACACTATTCTTAACCTCCCACTGTCTATCTTCTACCTACCATTTATGCTTCTTTTTCCCTGTACCTTTTCCCTCTCTCTCCCGACCCACTCCCCCACTGATAACCCTCCATGTGATCTCCATTTCTGTGATTCTGTTCCTATTCTAGTTGTTTGCTTAGTTTGTTTTTGTTTTTGTTTTTGTTTTAGGCTCAGTTGTTAATAACTGTGAGTTTGTTGTCATTTTACTGTTCACACTTTTAATCTTTTTCTTAGATAAGTCCCTTTAACGTTTCATATAATAAGGGCTTGGTGATGATGAACTCCTTGAACTTGACCTTATCTGGGAAGCACTTCATCTGCCCTTCCATTCTAAGTGATAGCTTGGCTGGATAGAATAATCTTGGATGTAGGTCCTTGCCTTTCATGACTTAGAATACTTCTTCCCAGCCCCTTCCTGCCTGCAAGGTTTCTTTTTGAGAAATCAGCTGACAGTCTTATGGGCACTCCTTTGTAGGTTACTGTCTCCTTTTCTCTTGCTGCTTTTAAGATTCTCTATCTTTAATCTTGGGTAACGTAATTATGATGTACCTTGGTGTGTTCCTCCCTGGGTCCAACTTCTTTGGGACTCTCTGAGCTTCCTGGACTCCCTGGAAGTCTATTTCCTTTGCCAGATTGGGGAAATTCTCCTTCATTGTTTGTTCAAATAAGTTTTCAATTTCTTTCTCTTCCTCTTCTCCTTCTGGCACCCCTATGATTCGGATGCTGGAACATTTAAAGACACCCTGGAGGTTCCTAAGCTTCTCCTCAGTTTTTTGAATTCTTGTTTCTTCATTGTGCTCTGGTTGAATGTTTCTTTCTTCCTTCTTGTCCACACCATTGCTTTGAGTCCCAGTTTCCTTCCCATCACTGTTGGTTCCCTGTACATGTTCCTTTATTTCACTTAGTGTAGCCTTCATTTGTTCATCTAATTTGTGACCAGATTCAACTAAGTCTGTGAGCATCTTGATTACCAGTGTTTTGAACTGTGCATCTGATAGGTTGGCTATCTCTTTGTTGTTTAGTTGTATTTTTTCTGGAGCTTTGATCTGTTCTTTCATCTGGGCCTTTTAGTTTTTTTTGTTGTTGTTGTCCTGGCACACCTGTTACATATAAGGGGCAGAGCCTTAGGTGTTCACCAGGGCGGGGCAACCCATGTGGCTGTATTGTGAGGCTGTTTGTGGGGGAGGGGTCCAAGAGGGAACAATGGTGCTTACTCAGCTCTCTGCCAGTTTTCAGTCACTTCTCCTGCTACCTACAGTCAAATTGGGCCCTTCTGGTGCTGGTTCCCAGGTGGGTGGGCTTGTGTACATTCTAGGACCCTGTGGGTCTCTCCAACAAGCTCTCCTGTGAGGCTGGGAGTTTCTCCTGCTGCTGCCCACTCAACCCTCACAGGTGTTTTCAATCAGAGGCTTTGAGGCTTTATTTCCCCGCTGGGACCCTGGGTTGTGTGGTCTGTCTCGCTCCCCAGTTGTTCGTCCTGGTTTATCTGCACACAAATGTGGGACTGCCCAGTCCACCAGCCGCCACCTTGCCCGGTCCGCTAGCCGCTGCCTTGCCACAAGTCTTCTTCGCCCGTCTCCACCCCTCCTACTGGTCTGGGTGAGTGTTTCTTCTTTAACTCCTTGGTTGTCAGACTTCCATACAGTTTGATTTTCTGGCAGTTCTGGTTGTTTTTTGTTTTTAAATTTGTTGTTGTCCTCCTTTTGGTTGTGCGAGGAGGCACAGTGTGTCTACCTAACCCTCTATCTTGGCCAGAAGGCATCAGTATTTTTTAAACACCCCAGATAATTCTTAAGTGTACTCATGTTTGAAACCACGTCTCTGAACAACAAATTTCTCCAAGAACTTACGAGTAGGAAAAACACTGATATGTCCAAGAATTAGGAAACCCACCACTAGTTTCCTTTCCTTCTTGGCTACCAGGAAGCTCCACCAGAGTTAGTTATATTAACTCTCCTATGCCTGGTACTTACTGCAATTAATTCTTTTAATTCTTCAGGTGTCCAGATGCTGTATTTTTAAAAATCTTAATTCACTTGTATTACAGACCGAATCTTTGTGTGCTCTCATCAGGCCTCTTACCCACTCTGACCAACCCCACACACATACACACACACGTGCACGCGCACACCAGGGTTTAGCTGACTCCAAGGAAGTCACATCTCCTGCCTTTGACTTACTCTTTGTTTCCCCTCCAGAAGTTTGATTGCCTTAAACATATTCTTCAGTGGTTAAAACCTTGACTAACCGAATTTTCTATGAATCAGGGCCATCAAATTATAATATCAACCAACTTCCTGTAGCTAAAAAAAATTTTAACTTTGGGAACAAAATATATGGACTCATTTATGCCTGATTTCATCAACCAGTTAAAATTTTTTGTGTTGTTCTTTTCATCGACTCTGACAAAGTGATATGGAATTAGACACCCTGTGAACTGTTTCTTCACTCTAATATGTGAGCTGCGCTTCACTAGAGGGAATAAAATAATCCACTGTCATTTCTGTTCTTATCATATTCAGTTTTGGCAGAGAATTTATTCACTCTTCACCACATAGTTATTTATGTGCTACAATCTCGCATTTTTGCATTCCCCAGAGAACGCACCATTAAAACTCTTAATGTGACACCTCATATTTTTAGTACACTAGAAAATAGTTACAATTTTAATTTAAATTGAAATGACTATGTAATAGCTGGACAAATCAGTTTGAGATCCCCAGAGCTCTTAATTGTAATTCTCCATTGTTTTCTATGCATAAATTTCTTTTCCGAAGTGCTCATTCTGAAATACTCACTCATTGTTTTTCAGCTGTTCCATGTTCAATCCAAACTCACTTATTTAATAATTTTCTATGGTTAACAACTTCATGATTAAACTTTAATGTTAAATATAAATGGTTGAACTAATAAGCTTATTAGAGTGTTTAGAACAGAAAGAGGATTGGACATTTAAGGATTGATGAATTTAAGTATCAAGTGTAAGAACAGAAGAGATATTCAGTCTGGCCAAGAACAAAGCAGAGACATAGATTTTGACGTATACAGTAGACATGAATGTCTGTCCACTCTAGGCAATGGAAGACGAGCCTCTGACATGATGGAATCCAGGGCCAGATGGCACTCTATGATGATCTAGCATAACCTACTAATTTTACAAATGAGGAACACAAAGTTAAGAAAAGGGAATGATTTTTTTCAAAATCAACAATGTATTAGCCAAGACTAAGCCGAGACAATTGGAAGCCAACAAAAAGAAGAGGGGGAAGGATCCTACTAACGGCAGTCAGACGGCTTCTTTTCCACAATCCCCGCATCCACCAACACAGGTGTCACGTGGAGCAATAGATGATGCCATCACCTCCCACAGTGTTGAGGATGTGTTTCACGGCATCTGATTCTTAGGTTAGGAACAAAAACAACACCCAAGCTACTGTCCGATCAGGCTCTATTTTAACCTGACGCAGCAATGTTATGAAGACAAGAATGTCTCCAATAGAAAACTGGCATAAATGCCTCCCAGACAGGCCTCTAAAGGTCTGCTCAGCATCTTTGAATATTGTTGGAAGCACGAATACCTATTCTTCCAGTTCACATCGTACCCCCAAAACTCGGGAAACACACACACACAGTAAGGGCCTAATGAAAGCTGACTGCTGAGCTACCCTCTACTTAATGAAGAAAATTTAAACCACCTAGAAAAGTCTTCGACAGATTCTGGCAAATCTGGGGTCCAGTACTGACCCTGCCACTAAATACTTGTCCATGTGACTTTGATCGCATCCATTCACCACACTGGGCCTCAATTTTCTTACTAGAAATTGAGAAAATAGGCCTAAAATCCCACCCTTCCAGCCCTAATAGTCTATGACTTCTAAAACCATCCCTTAACTCCATCTTCATGTCCTTCACTTGGCATTTATTGAGCGTCTTGGATAGGCCAGACTTTGTGGTTGGCACTGGGAATGTCAAGTGAGTAAGACACTGCCTCTGCCCTCCAGGGCCTCAGAGTTCACAGGAGTGAGATGAACAATATAGACTGGGAGAGAGGCAAGAGAGGTTTTAGAGTAAATATGAAGCTTCTCCCATCGGCATTTAAGCGAGTGGTCATGCCGTTGTCCAAATGGATAAAATGACCATGGAATGTATCATTCAAACAACGACTTTTTTTTTTTTACGGTAAAAGGAGGGATTATTAACAATTATACTTGGACAATAGGCTTAAATTGAGACTATTCCTGGCAACATGGGGTGTAGTCACCATAAATATGGGGACTATAGGAGAAAATAAAGTTTAGGGGATAATAAAATTGGGTCCAGGAATCTTGCCTTTTAGGTGCTTATGGAACACGTAAATGGAGCTGTTTAGTGGAGAGGGAGACACATGGGGTGGAGCTGAGAGATCTGGGCCAGAGACACATGCAGATTTGGGAGGCATCACAGGCCACAGGACAGATGAGGACATCTAGAGAAATCTGAGGAGTCAGAAGGAAACATTGAAGGGGCAGTCAGAGGAAGACGCTGAAAGGTAGGAAAACCCAAAGAGAATAAAATCAAAAGCAGAGAGAGTTACAAACGGAGAAAGCGGTCGGCAGTGTCAGGTGCAGGAAGAGATAACAGGGCCATTGAATGCAGCACAAGCAAGTCGATGGTGCTCCTACCTTTGGGTGGTTCCCTCCACAGCCACACTCTAAAATCCCCTTTAGACCAAAAGATTGCTCACCTGCCCCTTAAACCTAGTCCCATCTTCACGGAGTCTATTTGTGAGTCTGGAAAACGGAGATGCTCTCTGAAAACTAGCATACTTTTTAAAGGATCAGATAGCGTCATGGATGTGAAAAGCACTTAGCAAACTATAAATACCATACTGAATTTCTGTCTCTCCCCTACCCAACAGCCTTTCTGCCTCCAACATCGGAAATTTCTCATCTTCACTCTCCTTCCCTCTGCCTTCATCCTTCATCAGTCTTACCTGTCTAGCCTCCACTTCTCGGCGATTCTTTTGTCTTCCTGAGATCAAGCTTCTGCCCCACCAAGCTCTTGAAATGAGCCCTGGTTCCTTTGGGACAGATCCAATGCTCTCTTCTCTCTCTTTAGCCTCCCTGTGTCCAGTCCGCAGCATCAGCACTGCTGTCTGTCCCTTTTTCAAAGGTCTCTTTTGGCTTTGATGACTGACTGTTTCCTCTCCCACCTCCCTTCAGCTCCTTTGCCTGTTCTTCAGAGATGTGGTTGACAATGGCTTGGCCCAGCTGCAGCTTGCTCGGGGCTTAGATCTAGGCATACAATCCTGGGGCAAGGGGAGATGTTGGACCCATTTTCCCCTTTCTAAAGCCAGACCCTAACTTGAATTTTCTATCAAGAAACCCCTGGGGTTCCCACTCTATAAAATAAAATGTAGATACTAGATTCTTCTGTCAAGAACCTCATAGAATTATCGCCTCTCAGGATTAGAAGGGAACATCAAGTGATTCAATTCAAACATCACCTAATCCTCATAACCACTCCCCAATAGTCCCTATTGAGGGACTCTCTTTTTTTAAGATTTTATTTATTTATTTATTTGTTTATTTTTAGAGAGAAGGGAGGGAGGGAGAAAGAGAGGGAGAGAAATATCGGTGTGAAAGAGAAACATCGATAAGTTGCCTCTCGCATGCTCCTTGACCAGGCACACAACCCAGGCATGTGCCCTGACCGGGAATCAAACCGGCGACCTTTCACTCTGAGCAACCAAGCCCAAGCAACTAAGCCACCCTGGTCAGGGCAGGACTCTCCTGCCACTGTTGTTGCTGCTGGAGCACTGCAGGGACAGGGAACTGGTCACTTCCTGGGCAAGCATCATTCCTTCCCAGACAACTGAGAAGGAAGTCCTATCTCGTCTCAAGCCCAATCCAGCTTCTTATTGTACCCACACATTGGGTCTTCCTTATACCCAGCCGGTCCTCCAGGAAAGCCCGATTCCCTCTTCCACCATCCTTCAGGTTTCAGAGATGCCTGCCAAACCTCCTCCTCGGTCTCGCCTCTGGAAAGCCTGACCACCGCCATTCCTCCCTGCACTCCCCACATGACACAGCTTCGATCCCCTGGTGACCCTGACCTTATCTGAGTGTAACCATTTACAATAGTGGAGAGAGAAAGAGAGAGAGAGAGAGAGAGAGAGAGAGAGAGAGAGGGAGAGTGAGAGTGTGTGTGTGTGTGTGTGTGTGTGTGAAGTGAACAAGGGAATTTCTTTTAGTTTTCCCTTAGGTAGTTCATTTTTGCAAACATCAGGGAACAATTTCTGAGAGGCAGCATGACATATGATGACACAGGAACAAGGTTACCCAGAGCCCAGCACATCAGACAGTCTGGAAAACCCTTAAGTGAAGAATGCTTGTCCCCAGGAAACCTTGGTAATTTAAAGGGGACAATGACTATCCGAAGCAGTCAAGGTCTCCGCTAAATCCAGCAAACCTAGGCAACTGGAGGGGTGGGGGCACTTCTCGTGCAAGGGGACCCTTTGGTCTTTAGCGACATCATTATCTGCAGGTTATTATCATTACTACAAATACTAATACACTTTTATTAAGCACTGGCAATGACCCAGGGCAAGTGAGTTTAAGTTCATATTATATCCATTTTCATTATAGAGAGAAAAGAGGAGAATGAACAAAGGACTCTAATGTGAAATTCTAAAGTAGGAAAAATGAAAAAAGGTTAATTAAAAAAAAACCCACAGAGTAAAGAGAAAGGCTCCAACTGTTGGTCATCAGGAGCCGTGATGGATGGTGGATCTTGTCGCCCTGGACTTGTCTCCTACGATTTCTTTCCATCTCTCTCTCTCTAAAAAAAGATCCTCCTCTAAGCTAAGGACACGGCAGGGACGGGGTGGGGGAGGGGCGGGGAGCAGGGCAGTAGACTCTTATCTGCAGGGCCCCTTTGGCTCCGAAGTTGTACAAATCAATTGTCCTAATTCTAACATTTAGCCCAAAAACAAAATCAAATTTAACACAAAAATGCATTAAAGGCATTAAAGTGTAAAAATAAAATACCAATATGAAATACTGAGGGACACTCCCTTCCCCGAAGACTGTTTTTGTTCTTCCTCTGATGCTAAATTATCAAAGTACACTGCTCTAGCCTCTGGGCACGCCCGGGCCCTCTGCGTGGTTTCCATCTCCTAGGACAAATGGAAGACATCTCCCATCACCCACCAAACTTCTCTGAAAGTCTCCTGTAGAATTACATCTGTCAGCTCTATAACTCTGTGCTTGGTCATTTGAAATATTTTTCTCTGCCAGTTATTTCTCTCTCTCACACAAATGCCTGGGGCTTTCAGAATATACAAAACCAGGAAAAATTCAAAACACCAAGCAGGTCAGCAGAATGGAGAACTAAATATAGAGGCCGTGTGCTGTCTGGGCCGGAGTGTCCTCTGGAAGGAGTGCGTACTTTGAGTGCATACTTTTGTCACTTGTTCAGGTGTTTGTAGCCACTATGTTGGAGGTACCTCCATCCATCGAACCAAACAACACATCAACCCTTGGTGCCATTTGTGGCATCAGCTGGGAAGGCCCTAAAAAAGGTTTTTATGTATTTGCATGTGTCCTGTTTATAGAAACAAACCTGGAGGCAGGCAATGACTTACCCAAGGTCATGCAGCAGGACTGGGACTGGCGTCTATGTGCCTGGGCCCCAGAATCCAGCTTTTTTCCTACTAAAATGCACAGTGTCACAGTGATAAAAAACGCCACAGCTGGCCTTAGAGAAGTCTGCACAATGCCTCAGAGTAGGACTCGGCGGTCACAACCCAGACCCTTCTCCTCCGATGCTATGAGAAACAGGTGACTCTTGGAAAGTTGGCTTACAGTGAGGATTGGATGGAAAGGAGACAGTCCCCCTCCCCGCCAAAAAATCCAGGCGTAACTTCTACACATTTGTTGTTGCCCAGTGTACTTCTCGTTGAGGCCCTTAGCACCTCGATGGCAGGATCATATGTGTGTTCTTCTCCGTATCCCACCTAGCACCAACTATGAAGTTCAAATTCAATAAATGCTGACTGAATAACTGAACTCAGTACAGTTAAAAGTGAGTCAAGAATGAATAAATATTCAACAAATAGCATTCAGGGGCTGTTAAGGTGGTAGTGGAAGAGCGGGAGTGGGCGTACCTGTCAGGCCTGCTTGGACAAGATGACTTCTCGTGGAGACAAGTTAGGAAGGCGCTGTGACGCTTGTCTCCTGGGGCCCGCTCTGGGCAGACCCTGGGCTGGGAGCTGCCCACACATTCCAACTATTCTTATAACAACTCTCTGACGAGGGCCCTATTTTTTCTGTTTTATACCTGACAACCTGAAGCTTTTAAAGGCCCAGCAATTGCTCAAAGTCTCCCTGGTAGGACATAACAGAGCTTTTCCAATAATTGCTATTTCAAACATCTTAAGTGTTGAAAAATCTGCTAACAACCCTGAGTTCTCCCCCACTGAATGACATATTTCCACCAGTGTGGGTGGTGTTCACACTTACTTCCTGGCACTATAAGATGTTCCAGACTCACCTTACACATGTCCTGCTCCCGTCCTAGAATCAGCCATTTCTCCCAGGAGCCCTGGTTCCTTTTATGAGAGGGTTGTATTAGAAACCAAGATCTAGTACTAGCTGAGCTTATTGCTACTGGGGTGTTTTTTAGAGCTTCTCAGCTGATAGAGCAAAGAAATATATGTGTGAATACTAACTTGTGTGTGTGTATATAAATGTGAGTTCTTGCTAATGTCTCCTATTATAATCCAACAACACATGGGTCATTCTAGTTTCCTTTCCTTGTGTGTAAATCCCCACTCCAACAGTGAGGAATCTGACTTCCACCATCTGCCATCTACCTACCTCATTTCAGTGCACAAGTACCAGAATTGCTAACCTGTACTCCCAGGGGAAACCATCTTATCACCTGGAGCACAGTACTTTGGGGTTCCTTTTGCCTTGAATTTCCAAAGCTACTTAGATCAGCACCCTGACTCCTACCCGCTTCAGTGAGCTTATTTCCTACATTTGTACCAGTTAGAATCTTGTCACGGGATACGTTCCTTCCTGTGATATCCCAAGTTCTTCACTTTTTAAAATTCGCATACAGTAATGCTATAGGCTGAATGTTTGTGTCTGCCCCCGTCTCCCAATTCATTTGTTGAAACCTAATCCCCAATGTGATGGTATTCAGAGGTGCACCTTGGGGAGGTGATTAGGCATGAGGATGGAGCCCTCATAAATGGGATTAGTGCCCTAATAAGAGGACCCAGGGAGATCCCCTGTTCCTTCCACCATGTGAGGTCACAGTGAGATGGCTGTCTCTGAACCAGGAAGCCAGCATCTGCCAGTGCCTTGATCTTGGGATTTCCAGTTTCCAGAACTGTGAGAAATAAATGTTTAAGCTACCCAGTCTATGGCACTTTGTTACAGCAGTTTAAACAGATTAAGACAGCTAAGGTCTACTCTTTGTGCTGTGACTTTCTCCAGATTCTGACGATGCACATCATGTGCCCACCATTACAGTATCATACAGAACAGTCTCATCACCTCAGCACCCTGGGCTTCACTTATTTGACACTCCTTCCCATCCCACTGACAACCACTAGTCTCTTAGGGTCTCGATAGTTTTGCCTTTTCCAGAAGGTCACAGAGTTGTAATCATACAGTAGGTAGTCTCTTCAGACTGTTTTTTTTTTCTCTTAGCAATATGCATTTAATGTTCCTCCATGTCTTTCCTTGGCTTGCAAGCTCATGTTATTTTAGTGCTGAATAGTATTCCATTGTATGGATGTACCAGATTTTGTTTACCCGTGTACATATTAAATGACATTTTTGTTGGTTCCAATATTTAGCAGTTATGAGTAGAGATGCTATAAGCATTCACACATAGGATTGTATGCGACTAACTTCTGAAATCAGTTGGGTAAAGACCTAGGAGCCCAGTGGCTGGATTATGTAGTGAGATTATGTTTAGCTTTGTAAGAAACCATCAGTCTTCCAAAGTAGAAGTGCCATTTTGCATTTCTACCAGCAATTGAGTAAGAGTTCTTGTTGCTCCACATCCATGTCAGTACTTGGGATTGTCAGTTTCTTGGACTTTAGCCATTCTCATAGATATGTAGTGGTATCTTGCTTTAACTTGAAATTTCCCAATGACAAGTGTGTTGTTAAGGATCATTGTCAAAAAATCAATTGGCCATTGTGATGGGCAGAGGAATGGCCCTCTCCCGAAGAGAGGGACACCCCAATTCCTGAGATCTAGGAATATGTGTTACATGTCAAAGGAAAATTAAGGCTGGATATAGAACTAAGGTTGCTAAATAGCTGGCTCTGAGACGGAAATAACCCTACATCATCTGGGTGAGCACCACGTAATCAATAGGGTCATAAAATGTGACAAAGGGTAGACTGTGAAATAAATCAGTGATGTGATGTGAGAAAGACCCAATTCATCCTTGTCTGAAGATGGAGAAGGGGGTCATGAGCTGAAAAATGCAGGAGCCTCCATTGGAAAAGGCAAGGAAATGTGTCCTGCCCCAGAGTCCACAGAAAGGCTTTTAAATATATAATTCTGTAGGCCTATATTACATGAAAATCGTAAAAATAAGCTCTTTAAAATGCATCATGTCCCTGTGGAGCCCAGAAGCTCAGTTTTTCAATTCTTATTTCCTTAGTAAACTGTATTCTCCCTATTCAAAAGAAGACACTTAGAATTTGTTACTTTTACTAAGAAGAATCACATAACACACTCAATTGCAGCAAATTATACTGCAATAAAGTCTGCATTAGTAAAGTTTTCCTGTGTCTTAACCAGTTTGTATAAGATTGTTGCTATAAAAAAGCAATCTTTAAATAAGTATCATACATAATCATGCTTTCCCGTATGGTACAATCTCAGCAGAGAGGTATTACCTCTATTTCTAGTGCAGCAAAGAACATGGACTTTGGAGCCTAGCACATCTGGTTCAAATCCAGTTCACTTACAAGTCTGACGACTTTGAGAGTTCTTACCTTGAACCTCAGCTCCTTCTGTGTATAAAAGGTTACCTCCTACTTTGCAAAAAGTAAATACATGTAATGCCTGTTTTAGTGATTTGAAAATTATCTAAATCAGGGGTCAGCAAACTTCTGTAAATACTTTATGACAGCAAATACTTTATGATTTGTAGGCCACCCATTCTCTGTCAGAACAACTCAACTCTGTCCCTGCAGCACAAAGCAGTCATAGACAACGTAAGCAAGGCTGATAACCCTTCACCAGGAAGGCTATGGGACGGCCCATAGCAGGTCAGTGTACCCGTACGGAGCCTGGCACACAGTGTGTGCCGGACCCCTGACAGCTGCTCTGATCTTTAGTTCCTCCCCATCACAGCCAACAGACACAATCTGCTATTGCTCCTGCAACTCATTCACCATTCCATCATTCCCAACTTTCAAATTATTCAAAATTACCTAAAATGCTGCTGCTGAAGCTTCTGGGGTCACTCTACTCCCAATACCCAAGTAATTGATTCATTATCTTCTGCAGTGTTGGGGAGCCACCGATGCTCAGACAGACAGGACCACTAGACTAACGGCTCAGTCCAACACTCGCGTGTAAATTCCCTCTACGACCCACCCCACGAGTGGCTGTCGAGCACATCTGAATGCCTACAATGGCGAGAAAACCACTATATTTCTAAGGGCCTTTTCTGTTGTCAGGTAGCTTGGAGTTTTTCTGAAAGCTCTTGTTAGCTTAAGTTCAAATGGCTGAACTCCTTACTGTGGTTCATTGGTTAAAAGTTGTTGAGAATCGCTGTTCAAGACCACACCATCTGTCACAGGGACAGAAGAGTGGTTCTCCTCTTATGTTCTATAAAAATAAACTGTACTTTAGAAAAAAAGCTCTTTCTCTTCAAAAGATACCATCAGGGGTGGGGTTTAAAAAAAAAAAAAAAAAGACACCATCAATAAAGTAAAAACACAAAAACAAAACAAAAACCGCCCTGGTCAGTGTGGCTCCGTTGGTTGGAGCGCCATCCGGTGAAACGGTTGAGAGATTCCCGGTCAGGGCACACACCTAGGTACGTGAGCCTCGGTCCAGGTGCGTGTAGCCCCTGGTCTGGACCTACGATACTGGGTAGGGCACTGAGCCCCCGTCAGTAACTTATATTATGCTAAATGAAAGAAGTTAGACCCAAAAGGCCATATAGTGTATGATTCCATTTATATGAAATGTCCCGAAGAGTCCACCTGTCGAGACGGAAAGTAGACCAGTGGTTGATCAGGGCTGGAAGGCGGGAAAGTTGGGAGTGACCACTAATAGGCTCAGGATTTCTCTTCAAGGTGATGAAAAGTTTCTAAAATTAGATTGTGGTGATGGTTGCACAACTGTGAATACACTAAACACCACTGGACTGATATACTAAAGGGGTGAGTTTTATGATATGTGAGTTATATTTTAATAAAACTGTTATAGAAAAATTAAAAACCCTTGACAGCTCTCCCTTGCCAAAATAGTAATGTGGAATATTCAAGTTCCTTCAAGTTCTTCATCCCTTATTTCCAGCTAAACTTCCAACCCGCATCCTTTGCTCTTTCCCCCTTGAACCACCTTCTGCGTCCACCCTCAACACCTCATGCTTGCCTTTGCACGTACTAATCTTACTGGCAAAATGTCATAGAAGCTCTTCTTTCTGTTGAACTCCTGTATCCTTCAGGACCAAATACTATTTCCTCCAAGAAACCATCCCTTCCTCATTCAGGCAAAGTTGATCACCCCTCTGTGCTGCGAACACGGGTGTATGCATCTGCCCCAGCCCCGGGACCCCATGCTTCTCAGCACTTAGTAAGTGTTTACTGAACAAATGAATGACAAACCACTCCCAGACTACTGGCTAGAAACAGTGCTGTTTTTCCTCCAACTAGTTTAATTGGTAAAATCCATACAAATATAACTTGAGTGCTGGCCTTGAGAGACCAATAAAATGAAATAAAAATACAAACTTGAGGCCAACACTGAGACTTAAGAAAAATCACCATTAAGTAACATTTCATGGAGGTGCATAGTTCAGACACTTACCATCGCTGACCGAACACACTCAACACTTTCACTCAGCATATTAAATGTGTTGTTTAACTCTGGTAACCACAGCTGTGACTTAGTTAACGATCTCAATAAATCCTACTTAAATCGGAGACAGGAAAAAATTATGCAAATGAATTCTTATCTGTTTTTCTGCCCGAGGCATATTTGATAACAGATAAAATATACTTCAAATAGTCTCTACTTAATAGTCAGAAAGCCATTTGAGGTTTTATTTGAATCAAAATCAAATACAAAGACAAGAAGCCTGCTACAGTCACAAATGGTTTTATTTCAGAAAGAAATTACACATTAAAAGGAGACATAGTTAAAAGCTTACATTCACATATGGAAGTGAATCTAGTAAAGTCAACAGTTATTAATATACAAAGCCACATGATTAAAAAGGACAGAACAGATAATGACAGATGGGCTGGTCTTAGATGCGTCTGCAAAATAGTATCTTTTGTTTAAAAACGAAAATATATTGGTCTTTAAAGACAGCTCTTTAGAAACGAGTTTGTGGTTCCAATGGACTCTGAAAATGGAACAATCGCACCAGTCTCTGTATCGCACCCATACCCGCCCAGCAGCACGGAAACCACCCATCAATCACACCTTGCAGCTAGACAGGATGTCTTCCACTAATCTCTTGTAAACCCAGGCATCCCCCTTTAGCCGCTGCCTCCTGATACCCACCACATCGGCTTTTTGAAGCTGGCATACTTCTAGCTCAAACTGCATTGTCACTTTGCCAAAATCGGACTGTGTTTGACACTTCAGTGTATAGCTGTGAAAAACAGGACAAGAAGCCAGTTAGTAGGAGAACCATGAATATTCTGTATAATACAAGCGACCTCTAAGCCTCTGGGAGGCCAGTGGAGAAAATGAACCATTATTTCCTATTGAGCAATATATTACTGCTTACACTTTCCAGATGACCTGCGTTAGTGATGGAGGAGGGCTGGCCTTTTCCCAGAAGCTGAACTAGGATTTCAAGAAAGAATACAGATGAAAAGGCTTTACCAGAGAATCCTCCCTTGCTCCAAAGAAAAGCCCTTCTTTCAGAGCTATACATGCCATTCACGCTCAAGAAGGCTTCTGGCGCCCTTTCATGCAACTCTCTCAACAGCGTAATCCGTGACCATTAGGCCATTTCCACAATGTTCACGACAAAGGAAAGCTCAGGGAAGATTAAGAATATTTTTTTGTATGCATCTCATCAGAAACTTCTGTCTTTCACATAAATAAAGCTGAAGACAACAACATGTCAGAAGGACATGTGTTTTGAGGTCTCTCCAATAGTAAGAAGTTATGATCATTGCAATGCTTCAAGTCCGAGTTATAAAAGAAAGCCCAAGGATATGGTACACTTCCATGGTTGAAATATACAGTATATTTACTAGAACTGCCACCTTAACCACTCTGATAATGAGAAGGCCCGGACTAAGGCTCTGGCTGGTGTGGCTCAGTGGATTGAGCGCAGGCCTGTGAACCAAAGCGTTGTGGGTTTGATTCCCAGTCAGGGCACATGCCTGGGTTGCGGGCCGGGTCCCCAGTAGGGGGTATGCTAGAGGCAACTACACACTGACGTTTTACTGCCCCTCTTTCTCCCTCTCTCTAAAAATAAATAAATTAAATCTAAAAAAAAAAAAAGGCCCAGACTACATGAACCCTTAAACACATCTTAAGAAATAGGTATGTTCCTGAAAGCTGCATAAATTGAATTCATGTAAATCAGTTTTTAAATTAGTTCACATTGTATTTTAGTTTTATTGAATTGTCTTACTGATCTTCAATAAATACAAACGATATCCAGCAGGATCAATTTGAAATTTCAGTTCCCAAAATATTTAGGGGCACAGGATTGGGCACTGTTTCACGGAAGTGTGAAGATATTACTTGTATCTGTTATGTATGAAGAGGTTTCACAAAAGATCATTCTTTTTCTTGCTAACTTAGTTAGGTGTTTTGGTGCTCTGTCTCTTCAAAACAAGTAATCAATACCAACAATGCATAAAGGAGCACCCTAGAGTTATGGCTCCTGATGGAAAGATAAAGCACAGAGCAACTCAGTTATATGAAAGAGAAAAGGTAATTCTTCCTGATTAGAAAAAGATAATAGTGGACTGCAACTGAGATTGGTAATATCTAATGAAAATTAGACATATAATAATACCACTGAAAAACAAAGAAGTTAAAAATAGAGGAGATAAAAAGAAAAGGATCAAGGCAAAGCCCTTCTGGTTGATCAAGAAATTAGAAGAACAAATTACTGGTTGACAGCCCGTCAGCGATCTGATGGGGGCCAATGACAGAGATTTGGCGAGGGGTCTGAAACCCTGGGGGAAGCCCAAACGTGCAGAGCAGGTCGGAGGGAGTTAGGTGTGTTCTAATGGCACCTGAAAAAGACAGACGAGGTCCCCGTGAGGAGCACTTGCCAGCAGGGACAGAGTGAAAAGTAGAATCACTTCTGCAGAAGATTGTTTCTTAAAACCTTAACTCTAGTTTGACTATTCTATTTATATTTACATGGTTTTGTTCAATCTACTAGTGGCTCTTCTTAGCTGTGTTCATAATAAAACTTTAAAGAGACATACTGAGTGGAAAGGCTTGCCAACTCTGAGTATCTTAGGTGAGCAGAAGAGGTCAGGCTGTTGGGACCGTGAGACCGTAACCTCGAAGGCTCTGAGGGCAGCTCACTCAGCTCTGGGGAGGGTGATGGAGGCGCGGCTCCTTAAAGTACTGAAAACACAGTCCTGTGAAATAGCAACTCGTAGAGGGAGGGAGTCTCTCTGAGAACCTTGATTTGTTTGAGGTGTCACAGAAATTGAGGTGACAACTTATAAATATTATTGTGAAGTAGAACATCAAAGAAAAGCAGGATGCAAGAGGAAACTGGAAGAGTTTAGATTTTCCCATTTTGAAAAGTCTAACTCTCAGAGTGGTGACATACGAGCACTGAAAAATGCCTGTAACTCACGTAAAACAAAAGAGAGTAAGTTACGAACAATGGCGCTACCAGAAAAACTTTCTGGAATGATGTGGGAAAAATATATATATTGTTTTTAAAGGAGAGAAAAGAATCCTGTGTTTTCTTAAAGCTCAAAGGCTATCAAGCAATAAATCCAATAGTCTGCTGGTGTGCTTCTCACCCCTTCTGCACAAAGTCGACGTGCTTCTTTGGAAGAACAGACATTATTTCGTTCAGGAGTTGGTCTGGATTCACTAATTTGGTAGTTGTCACGTTATAGTGAAGCTTAAAAGAGAAAAAGGAGGGGTGAGAAGTAAGTCTTTGCATCAACACAAATACCATCCTACCTGATTCAGAAATCCCAAACCCCTCAATATTGTAACGTTTCAAACAAAAATGTTTCAGGAAAAATACTGAAAGAATTTATGAACCACTGTCAGTGAGTTGGATTAAGGTGACCCTGGGAAAGCTGGGAGAAGTCATGTTTATTAGTAACTGTATCCATGATCCTTTCAATATGCTCATCTTACTCCCCTACCAATCTTCTCGCAGAAATAAATATTAAATCATGCTTACTTGTTTGAACTTTACCTGTTTCTCCCTTCCTACACGATGCCACAGACTTAACAGTCCTGAAATGTGCACTGTGGGAAGACGAGACAAAGGCCCTAGAAAGTTTCATGTCTAGGCAGTTGGATATGTTTTCTTAACTCTTTCTTGATTATTTGAAAGTCCCAGGAGCTGATTCTAGGACATCTCTATGTGAGAACGTAACAAGTACCCTTTTTAAAAAGTAACATCGAGTTAGTTTTTTTCTCATTCACTGAGAGCACAGTTCTCAGATAATTTCATTCCTAACTGTTATCTAGCCACGCAGCCATTCATTCAACAACTGTTTACCGAAGCCTTACTATGTGCCAGGCATTGTTTGAACAGTTCCTAAAGACAGACAGAAATCCCTCCTTTCCTAGGAGTACCTTCACTCAAACAGAAATCATACTTTCCATGTCTTTCAGATTTGCATTTTTATAAATAACAAAATGGGGCGCTTGGCAAAGACCCAACTACCTCACTTGTCAAATGAAGAACCTGTGGCCCAGGGACACACATTTCAAAATGGGATGTAAGCTGTCACTGGAGATGGATATACAGCACAACTCTCGATAATGCACAGACACATATTTTCATCTTAATACTTATGTGTTTTTCCAATCTGATTAAGACATACATACATAATTAGCAAAAACTAGTAAGTACAGTTTCCTTTTAAGTAGATACGTGTTGAAAGTTAGCCATCGTGAGGTGGTGACGGTTTCACAGTGCACATATCAAGCTGAAAGTAGGTTAACTGTACATTACTAACAGGTGCAGTTTACTGCATGTCGATTATTCCTCTATAAACCTGTTTTTCACAAAGGGAGTCAGAAAACACCAGATACATAACAGGGCAGATGACATGCTGAGATGCTGACAAGGTGAGAGCCGCGTGCCTGGAGTTTGGGAACCGCAGCTTAAGTTACAAAAGGAACAAGTGGCACAGCTGTGACGGGACCCTCTGTCCCCTGGGTCTCAGTCCGGGGCTGTTCCACCTCACTACACTGGCTCTGTCAAGGTAATAATAAACCGAACACTTTCAAGTCACAATTCAAGTGATTCGTTTTGTAAAATAATTTATCCTGCTTTACCTGTTAACTTCTCATAACATACATAATCGGATAAGTTTCCTTAATTTTCTTTATTTAACATTTTTTTAGGGAAATGGCACTATAGTTTTCTTAATCCCTGTGTTAGGGTTTGGAATACTTCACAACTGTCTCTAATTAGAGAAATCTCAGAATAAAAAGATAAAATGTGCCTAATTAACAGCCATATGTAACATAAAACTTCCCAATGTGTTACACAAGTTCAACAAGGCAACAAATACTACTGGGTAAGTCCTCTCTTATTCCACTTTAAGACAGAATGTATACGGGATCTCAGAACACTCTCCCCTGAAGCACCCTTCTGCCCAGCAGCTCAGCATTTTCCTTCCCCCAAACCTACTCAGCTTTGCTCAAAATGAGACTCTCAGGGCAAAACCTAAACACAGACCCAGTCCCCAAATTCCAGACAACACTACCATCTTCTCCCCCTCCCGCACACCCACCCTTCTCGAACACGTTTCTATCACAGCACCGAGCCATGTCAGAGCGACAAAAGCCCTGCCTGCTTCCACTGCCACTCTACGGGTCCCTCAAGGACACGGGCTGTCTTATTCACCCCTTACCTCTTACTTCTCTCCCCAAACAAAGTGTCACTGGTTAGATGTTTGAAGGACAGCTCAGAGAATCCAAGAGAGAAAAAATTACTAATTACCTACTAATAACTTCTTTTCCTTTCCTTTCCCACCAAAGACAGTGTGCGCACCACTGACACATTCAACCCTTAAAGCACGAGTCTATCAAATGAGGGCCAAACCTCTCAGCCAGCCCGCCTTCCTGGCCTGTGGTTCACCTTTCTCTTCACGTGCATCACACTCAGAGCTCAAATTAACTTCCCACGCACTCAAATATTTTGTGAGAGCCTGCAAGGCTGTCCACGCATCAGAAACTCTTCTACGTGCCACAGATATGACAGCTGAGCTCAAGTCCCCACCTAAAGGGATCCTTTAGGCAGTTCTTGGTATTTGCCCCATGCTTCTGCACCTCCATGTTCCCTCTGTGATTAATCCTTTACCTAAACTTGAATATTTGAATTATAGTTATTTGCTCCTTGAAAGGGGCGGCCGTGTCTAATTCACGTCTGTGTTCTCAAAGCCCACTGCATGTAACGTGTATTTTAGGTACTCAAAAATATTAGCTGAATGAATGAATGAATGAATGAATGAATAAAAAATACTGATCAATTCATCCATTCAATACTTTTCTTTAAAAAATAAAAAGTAGTCTGGTTAGCAGTCACCTTCTAAAATCCACAGTGAAGATGTGCAGTCCACTCACCTTTAGCGTTCTTGGGCCTCCTCTGGCGGAGCCCTTCCTTTTGCTCCTGCTAAGCACAGTGATAACCTTATCCAGCCCCCTTTCCAGGCTGCCAAACACTTTGGTGCCTTTTCTTTTTGGAGTATCCTCTACATGTACTTGGTTGATATCCAGTTCCACTGAGCGACACCTTAAAAAAAGAAAGAAACCCACAAGTAGAGGGAGCCCTCAGGGGCTGTGCCTTTGACCTGTGTGCAGGTGTGCCTCACTCAGGGGCCCCAGGGCCAGCCCATCTCCTTCCTCAGGGAGCACAGAAGTCACCTCCCACTGGAATGTAGCCACCACTTCCCGCCCCCCAACCAAATGCCACCTGGCCTAATTTCCCTCTGTCTTTTCTTTTTTAATGTCAAGTATACAGAAAAGCCGAACTAATGGTACAAGGAACAATTGTTAATATTTTGACACACTTGCTCTTTCTCTCTATATATAATAAATATATTAAACATATGTACATCTTTGCTGAGCCACCTGAAATTAACCCACCTGAAGATATGACACTTTGCTCTGAAACACTTCAGCAAACATCACCAATAAATAACATTTTCCTACATAATCAAAATATCATTATGACATCAAGAAAATAATGTCAGAGTATCATCCAATATCTAGTTCACATTCTAATTCCCTCAATTGTCCACAAAATGGATCCTGCTTAAAAAAATAACTAGAAAAGGCCATGAAAGGTCACCTATACTGCAGTCATTCATATAAGAATGGTTTTCCTTGAAACACCCTTTGATGTTTTTGCTATTATGAGCAACTGCTGTCTGTTAGACGTCTATGCTCTCCTGGCGGAAGTGTAGAGCAAATGGACCTCAGAGGAAAAACTATGTAGCTGAGGTCAAGGCTACTGTCTCCCCAGCCTGCTGTATTTTAGGTTAGGGTGCCAGTCCTGCTATAACTGACACAATTCTCCCCCGAGGAAGGAGTGGCAACAACTCCAGTAATGGCCAAAGACCATCCTCACACATGCAGCCCTCAGGCTCAGACAGAATCTACAGGATGGTTGGCCTTCAGTGGGGTTATCATCTATGAAGAAAGGAAACCCAGTTACATATACTCAAGATCAAAGAGTCTAAAAAACAGAACACTTACCGCCTCTCAGGGCTAATGACACCTGTTCCTGTAGAGCTGACTGGCATTTTAATTGGGGTTTCCTTCGGGCACTGGTTTCTAACTATTAGAAAAACAACAAACACAAATCATATGTAGTTGACACACTACGGTTTCCAAATTCCCATCAATAATGCACGCGTCACCTCATTCGCTGACTCAGAAACACTGTCATCACTTCGCCAGTGATGCTAGGGCTGTAATTCTTTAAGTAAACGTTTCCATGTGATTTATAATAAAAACAAAATCATTTTGCTTCGCATGCGTGGCTCTCTTTTTCTCACTGCAAAACCGAGGCCATGCTTCTGATTTTATTATAAATATCACATGACAGATCTAAGTAGATCACATAAATACAAATGTTATGATTAATGATTCTCTTTCCTACAAATAAAAGTCAGTATCTATTTATACAAGGACCCAATTTATGCCTTTAATTGGTATAGTACTGAGAGGTGTTAATTCAAGTCACAGCTCTATTCAACCTGTTTAGGCAAAGAGAACAGTCCCCTGTGAAAACCTGACTAAAGTTACCTAAAAGAAGTGCGCTTTGCTTATTCTTGGGTATTTGGTGATTTTGGTGATTTTGGTCCCTCTTCCAGAATTTTGTGTTTTATTCTCGTGGGTATGTGTATCCCAGATAGTCTGTGACAAATGTGCATTAACAAATCTGGTTATCAGTGATTAGTCAACTTTTTTATTTATAACCTAAAAATTGTATCTCTTTAGAGATAACAATACTCACTGCATAATATGGATATCGAGTTTTTAAGAAGAGATCAGAGGTTTGGCTTTGTTTGTAACCATTCAGCACTATGCTCACTCGTTCTGCCAGAACAAGAACATAACGTCAATCAACATCCACCAAAATTTCAGCTTTGTACCCTGAGAGTGTCTACCACCACACATAGCTGCCCTTCCACAAACTGTCACTGACTGCACTACACAGGATTCAGAAAAATGAAATTAATGTTTATGTCAAAACCGACTCAGAGCAAAGGTAAAATGCAAAGCACTAATGGAAGCTATCAATCGGGCTTCAGACACTTGCTCCCACAGGCACCCCCTATGTTTAAAGAAAAACAGCCAATAGTAGATTTTGACCAACATATTCTTTCTCACAGGGACACGACATGTAAACTGACGGCACTTTAAGATTATAAATTCTCAACTAGCTGTATTTTAAAACCTTCAGAAATAGGTAAAAAGCAGAAAATATCAATAATAGAAGGGACTATAAGCATCCAAGTCTCTTCTTTGAAAAAGCCCTGAATGAGCTGAAGGTCTACCTTATCTCCCTGCCCAACCCCGCTCACAAAGAACGCTGCACCTACATTAAGAGAAATAACAGAAGAGAAAGAGACCCCGCACACAATGGGAAAAGATGCAAGAGCAAACACTACTGAGGTCCTACTATGTGTGAATGTTATTTCACTGAAACCTCAGAACAACCACAGGCAGATACACGGCACGCACATACCAAGTCATCATCATCATCACACCAAACTAGCCTCTCAGTTTTGGGAAAAGGGTTGTTTGAGTTGATGAACTAGAAAATGTGATGAACGGGACTTCCAGCAAACATTCCGACACAGTTTTTCCATCTTTACATACAAGAAGTAACCAGGCCCCTGCAACTGGCTGCCAGCCCCACTGGCAAACTGGAAACATAATGACAAGGTGTGGTTTGGCCACAGCTCACATGGCGATGTTTCAGAGTTTGGGTTCTTTAGGATCTTAACATAACAAGACTAGGTCACAATTGCTGGAAAAAAGGCTAATAAAGTTTAGGTGTCATTTTAAAAAGTGACACAGACTAGATCATGGTAAATGGAATCCCTTCAGGCTCCAATTTATCCATTCCTTCATTCAACAGATACAGTCCCCATTGCACACAGGCACTGGGTGCCTACTCTGTACCCGACAACGAATACAGCCCCTCCTATGTACTATGCTGCAATACAGACAGCAGACAGAGTCTCTACTCTCCTGACACTATCTTGTCCTGGGGAGACCCAGTACTAGAAGATGGGGTTCTGTTCTAGGCACTGTTTTAAGAGGCAAACTAACAAAATAGAATATGTTTAGGTGAGGCCAGCAATCAAAACACTGAGGTGTCATAAAGGAAACAGCTTAAATAATTGGTGGTGATCAAGCTGAAGAGAGGAAACCAAGGGAAATGAGAGGGGCAATGTCTGGACACAGGTGAGTGGAAGGCATCACAGATATACGCTGTCTGCTGGAGTGCGGGAGGCAGTACAAGGCAGAGCAGGATCAGATACCAGAAGTGGAGATCCAGATGGGTAAGGAGGGTTCAGGAGAGACTTCAGTTTAGTCATTCTAGGTAGGAGCAAAGGGGCAAGCAAAGTCTAAAGCTGTATGACCTTGGGCAAGTCACTTCACCCCTCCGAATCTCAGGCTCCTCAGCTGTGGAAAAGGCAGGTTGGTTAAATGAGCTCCAACTTGCCTTTAGGCTTTGATAGGCTATGATCCTATGATTCAACTTGACGTATATAAAAAAGAGAACACCTTATCATCATTTGAGAAAAATTAGAAGTTGGCCAATATGCTTTCATTTCAGCTAATGCAAATAACATCCGATAAAAAAGCAGGCTGATTTCTCCTAGAAATCCCTGAGAGCATTCCGACCTGCTGTATACATGTATTCAGCACGGTCAGAAGAATGGACTTTGAAGGTGTTTCAGCAAATACCTTTCGAGGGTGTAGTGTAATGATTTGGTGTAGTGAGTATTTCTCTTTTATGCTGGTTCTTATTCATTGGAGTCTTTGGCTCTGGAAGTACAAAGCACTCTTCATTCTTTACAGAGGACTTAGGAGTATACATATTCTCTTTGTTCTTTAACTTATTGGCAGATGCTCTGCATAAACCTGGAGTTAATGATTTCGATTCCAGACCATTTGATTCTGTCCGATGCTTGGCAAACTGGAAGAAAAGAAGTCACTGGATAAAGCAACACTGAAGAAGAGGAGAAGTCAGTTTCTTTACAACATGCTTTAATCACTTGCAAATTACCTTGTACCATGTTTACTAAAATGAAATACTATCAAAAGGATATTATTGGCAATACCAAGAAATTTGAAAACGTGCATTACATTCTCTTTAGTAGATGTAGGTCACTTCAGTCTGCTGTATTGACAGGTGATTTTCAACACATTTCAGGCCCTGTTTTTACACAAACATACACAAGGTCCCTAGGCAATATTGAGACTGGTCACACATAAATCCCTAAAAATTGCTTCCCATACCTAGATTGCCATGGTTTGTCTCTTATTATGTTATATGGAACCAAAAATAGAAATTTAGTCAATAATTAGGGCAGAAAGACCATACTAAAATACTCTAACAGAAATGTTGGATAGGAAGTATTTTTTAATCCTTTTGAATTTGTGGGTGAGTTCACAAAATGGTAAAGAAAGTGCTCAGAGGCCAAATTCGAAGCAGGAGCATGAATCCAGAAGTGTAACCAAGGATGACACAGCCCACCGCCCTAAGGGCATCTACCTACATGCTCGGATACCATACAGCATAGGTTTTAACACCACAGAAGTCTTAGGCCTATGCAAGGTGGTAAGTTAGATCCAAAGCTCCCATGAAAAACCAGGAGAGGCTGTAACTAAAACTGAAAAGGTGAATTAAATATAAATTTGCCCTGCAAAGGAGTCGGCAAGAAAATGTGTCTATCTTGGCCTTACCTCTGGAGAAGAAAAAGTCTCCTTTAATAATTTGTAAGTAACCCCAGGACAGTCTTCACATAGCTTGGGGCCCACATTCATTCATACTACGTGCATGAATTACCCCAAAATTACAACCCTAGAATTTAATTTAAAGCAGTCCTGAGTTGGTTGTGTTTGAGGAGCATGGTGGATGCAAACCCAACTCCTCTCTAAAAGCTTCAATTCAACACAGCCCAAGCTCTAAACCTCAAAGTATTCCCACAGAGCCTTTTTTTTAAGTAATTGGGAAGAACACAGAATGTCTGCTACCGTGCTAGGACTACTAATTGTTGTACTGGGTTGGCCAAAAAGTTCATTTAATTTTTTTCTTTGAGATGGCTCTAGTAGTAGCTGTCTTTAACTTCATTCCAATTTTGTTTGATGGTACTTTGACAGCTGTCATATCAGTGTACACTTAAAAAAAAACTTATCAAAATTGGGGAACTTATGTGTAGCCAATTTGAATACTGAAGATGGAAGAAAATGTGCAACACTTTCAGCATATTATGCTTTATTATTTCAAGAAAGGTAAAAACGCAACTGCAATGTAAAGAAAAAAGATTTATGCAGTGTATGGAGAAGATGCTGTGACTGATCGAATGTGTCAGAGGTGGTTTGAGAAGTTCTGTGCTGGAGATTTCTCACTGGACGATGCTCCACGGTCGGGTAGACCAACTGAAGCTGATAACGATCAAATTGAGACATTAACTGAGAACAGTCAACCTGTCTCCTTATACCACACAGGAGATAGCCAACATAAAATATCCAAATCAATAACATTACTGGTAATAATGAAAAATGTGTCTTTTATTTTACGGAAAAAACTAAATAGATGTTTTGACCAACCCAATAATAAAAAGAAAAAGTTATTAAAGGCATAAGAACTGGGAGAAACATAACTGTCATCCATAGATGATATAATTCTCTATGTAAAGCACTCAAAAGGATATGCAAGTTATAAGAATTAAAAAGAGTTTAGGAAAGTTGTTGAATATAAGATCAAGACACAAAAATCAATTTCATATATACACACCAGTACCAGAGGGTTAGAAAAATATGATTTTTAAGTACCTACCATTTCCAATAGTAAGAAAAAATAAAAGTACCTAGAAATAAATATAATAAAAGGCATGTAGGACCTTTTTGGAGAAGTTTAGAAAACTTTATTAAAAGCAATGAACTAAAACCAAATAAATGGAGAGATGTACTGTTCAATGGACAGAAGATTTAAGGGTCTAGATTGCTATTTTTCCCAATTTGAATCTTAAATTCAATGTAATTTCAACTTTTGAGTATGTCAAATTTGTCAAGATGATTCTAAAATGTATATGGGAATGCAAAGAGGCAAGAATAAGAGGAAATTGGCCTAAGGAAGAATAAGTGAAAATCAGTCAACCAGACAGAATAACTATTACAAAATTAAAGTAATTAAGATGTGTGGTATTGGCCTGGCTGGTGTAGCTCAGTAGATTGAGTGCAGGCCTGTGAACCAGAGGGTCGCCAGTTTGATTCCCAGTCACGGCACAGGCCTGGGTTGTGGGCCAGGGGGCCATGTGAGAGGTAACTACACATTGGTTTCTCTCCCTCTTTTTCTCCCTTCCCCTCTCCAAAAATAAATAAATAAATCTTTAAAAAAAAAAAAAAAGATGTGTGGTATTGGTGCAAATAAACCAATAAAATAAAATGCAGACCAGAAACAGACACACTCATATGACAACTCGATGTATCATAGAGGTTCGTTTGTAGATCAGTGGGGAAGGAGTGGACTTCTGAATGGTGCTGGCAGACTGACTACATGAGGGAAATACTGATTCTTACTGCACATCGTGCAGGAGAGTACTGAATAGATTAAAGACTTAAATGTGAAAAAAGCTTTAAAACTTTGAGAAGCAAAGAAGACAAAAATTATAAACCATAAAGGAAAATAGTGACAACTTCAAACTCATTGAAATTAGTGACATCTATGAATGAAAGTAAAATGACAAACTTAGACAATATATCTGCAACAAACACATAACCAAGAAAGAATGAGAACTGAGATTAAAGTAAGAATTTCTATATATTAAGAAAAAAGAAACAATCCAATAGACAAATGGGCAAAGCATGTGAAAAACCATTTCACAGACTAGGAACCACCATCGGCCAACTAATATGTGAGAAGGTGCATAAGTAATCAGAAAAGAGCAAGTTAAAACCACAGTGAGACATCACTTTATACTCCCCTGACTAGAAGATACTAAATAGCTAAAAATATCAAGTGCTGATAAATATGTGGAGCAATGGGAACACTTCTACTGGTGGTTGAAGTAAAATTAGTACAACCACTTTGGGGAGAAACACCGGCACTACCTGGTAAGGTTGAAGATCCTCATTCCACTCCGAAGTACACACCCTATAGAACTCCCACAAACTCCTAACAGGGGCCTTGCTGGACACAAGAGTCAACGCGCGGGTTCTGGCTGCCATTTAGGAACGCGGCTTCTAAAAAGTTCCCAACACTAAGTCTGTATAAATGGCTGGGGCACGGAATGCCGCTGTACCAGGGTGGACAGACTGGCAAAAATGTGATGTGCGGTGAACACCTGCTCTCCTTCTGGAAGTCCTGAATTCCTGTGATTGTGACGCTCACACAGACAAAGGAGCCTGAGGAACCAGCGTCCCAGAGAAACGTTGGAAGCTGTCTGCGGCAGGCTTCCCCGAGCAGAGACAGGCACACGGGCTCCCGCGTTGCGCTGCTGGCGGCAGGGGTGCACTCTGAGTGGCCCCCGCAGAGCGGAGGAAAACGGAAACTCTACACCCAAGAAGATCAACCAACTCCGAGTAGGATGGAAAGATTTTCCAAAGAAGGGGAAAACAGATCAGTTGCTGCTCTGAGCTGGCAGGGGGAGGGAGCTGACTTTGAAGGGGCAGGAGGGACTTTGGGAGGCAACAGAACTCTTCTTGATTCAGGCGGTGGTTACATGACTGCGTGCATTTGTCAAAACAGAATTGACACTGAAACAGGGTAGTTAGCTATTTAACTACATGTAAATTATACCTCATCTTTTAAAAAAGAGAAGAGAAGCAGCGAGTGTTCCAAAATACAATCTTGGCTTCCTTCAACTTGGAAATAAATGGCATCCCTTTCATTAATAGTCCAACAATCTCTCATTAATGCTCTCAATGGTTTAGGAATTCATTAAGTTTACAAGCACATATGAGATCGCATGTTAGAGCCCAGATGTTTTTGTAATTGATACAATCTATCCTGCTTTAAACAGTAATAAAATTAACCAACCTGTGGTGTTTGGGGAGTAGCCACACCTGTTGGTAAATTGTCTTCACACCATTCATAGTCTATTAATCCAGCCACAAAATTTTCATCACTGGTGGTCACATCTTCTAGACTCAGGTTCTTTGACTATTCAAAAACAGAAGCACTGTGATTCAATTTTTAAAATTGTACATTCCCAGCACAGGGCAAGGCCCTGGAAGCAGATGAGAGAGAATACATCAGGAGCTTACCATTCAATACAGAAAACAGGAAGTCAAAAAATTTTAATTCAGATTATGAGATGAGAGAATCTCTGACTCTCAAACAATATGTTTTGGAACATTCTATGTTTATGGCTTAGCTTATTAAATAATCCCTTACTGCCAGACAACTCCTCTGTAAATCTACAAATAAAAAGCTCTGACAAAGTAGAAGATGGAAGGGAGACAACTTTGAAATACAGGTTTCTTAGCTGTAAGAATATACAGAGTAGTTAGCAATTTTTACTAGGAATAAATTAGCCTTATGAAAGATGTCCTGGGGACAAGATATTTGAGATCCTGTGCTAATAATACCACCAGAGTCATTTATTTTCCCTCATTCTTCCTCTCTATAAACTAAGCTTATAGCAAATACACCCTAAATTCTAAGACAATGGAGCATAATTGGATTTTTTATTTCTCCCTCCTTCCCTTTCCTTCAACACCTAGTTAACCTCGCCAGGCAATTTTACTTCAATTTCTTACATCTCATCCTTTCTCTTCCAGTCCCACTGCCACTGTTCTAATTCAAGGACAAATCTTCTCAGACCTGAACTATCCGAACAGACAATATGGTCTCTGCCACCAATCTTTCCACACTCTCAACCGGGAATGACAGAGTTCTCCAAGACTGCCAATTACCATCAGCTAGACCTGGCTACATGGAGTGTAGGCTGAGAAAAATACTAAAGCTAAATCTGGGCTCAGTGGGGAAAATGTTGTGTGAATGACGGCTGTCATGGGTACTACAGTAGAGACTAACAGCACACACACATCCCTGAATGAACAATTCCATATACCACTGGATGAATTATTTAAAATTATAGTCATGTCTTGCTCAAAAATCCATGATTCCCATTACCCAGACTATAGAGTCTAACCCCTTTGACATGGGGTTTCAATTCTCTATAATCTCTCACTTACCCTTCCAGTTCATGAGCTCTCTCTCTTCCTCTCTCACTTTCCCCCTCCTTGAACTCTTCATTCTAGCTAAACAGGTCTAGCCACTGACAACAGAATATATCTGTTTCAACTGATTCAATAACATGAACGCTCAAATAATTAAATGATTAGGGAAATGCTCATTAGATGGAAGTTAAGAATAAATACCTTCCCAGCTCTTTTCCATTCAAAAGCACATGGATTGAAAGCAGGCACAACCAGACATAGGAAAATCCAGTGGCTTAGGAAAATGTCTCAGACCTCTTAACTGAGGTATCATGAATTTAAAACTTCAGCTAAAGTGTTCACTCTAAGTACACAGGCATCTAATGCCTTTCTCAGATGACCTTGATCAGAAGCAAAGCTCATGCTTTTGAGTCCTTCTGTATCCAAAGGTGTTAACTTGAGTCTGAGAGTTTACAGGGTTTGGTGATGTGGGCAGGATGGCCGATGGGCTGATCGTTAAGTCCATGGATGAAAGATCTGCCTGAGCATGGGGTGTTCACCAGCCCAACAAAACTCTCCAAGAACAGACCAGAAAGCCATAAGAATAAGATTATCTAGCCCTGGCTGGTGTGGCTTAGTAGACTGAGTGCCAGCCTGCAAACCAAAGGGTCACTGGTTCGATTCCTAGTCAGGGCACAGGCCTGGGTTGCAGGCCAGGTCCCCAGTGAGGGGCACGTGAGAAGCAACCAAACATTGAATTTTCTGTCCCTCTCTTTCTCCCTCCCTGTCCCTCGGTCTAAAAACAAATACATAAAATCTTTATTAAAAACAGATTATCTCACTTCAGAGATTTCTTCACAACAGACAACTTGCACTAACACTTTTCAGTTCTTAGTTTGGTCAAAGACCAACTGGGGAGGGAAGACGGGAGACAAGTTAGGTCGGGCCCACTACACCCACAGCGCATTGCTGACAACGGACAACAAGAGAGCTAAATGAACTGTTAAAGGGAATGCAGTAAAAGACCACAAAAGAGGGGCCTGCATTTTAACTGTTGTTAACAGCATTTTGAGACCTAAAGGGAAAATCACTTTACCCACGTAACCGTTTAGGCTATCCTGGATTCCATAAAGAGGGCCAACCATCTCTCTGAGGATACAGCTTCCTAGTGCTAAGTCATTTAGACTACAACCCAAATTCATCTGAGAGACTGTATTACCGAGTTCCACACCCCTTAGGCAAAGTGTCTGGAAGGCAGAATTTGAAGCCATGGGAGGTACATGAACTCAAACAGAAAACAGAGACTAATAGGAGCGCTTAGGAATGCCATGGTGCTTCCAAATACTGGGTTGGCCAAAAGTCTGTTTCTTCCAGAAGATGGCTGTAGTAGCGCTCAGTTTTCTTTAACTTCATTCGAAATAATTGTTAGATGGTATTGTGACAACTGTCTTATCAGTGTACATTTTCTTAAAAACTTGTCAAAATCGGTGAATTTTTGTGTAGCCATTTTAATATTGAAGATGGAAGATACTACACAACATTTTCAGCATATTATATTTTACGATTTCAAGAAAGGTAAAAATGCAACTGAAATGCAAAAAAAGATTTGTGCAGTGCACAGAGAAGATGCTGTGGCTGATCAAACGTGTCAGAAGTGGTTTGAGAAGTTTAGTGCTGGAGATTCTCACTGGGCCCTGCTCCACGGTCGGGGAGACCAGGTGAGGTTGAAAGTGATCAAATCGAGACATTAATTGGGAACAATCAACGTTATACTACACAGGAGATAGCTGACATACTCAAAATATCCAAATCAATAGTTATTGGTGAAAATGAAAAATGTGTCTTTTATTTTATGGGAAAAACTAAACAGACTTTTTGGCCAGCCCAGTACATAAAGCTTCTCTGCCATTCTAAATGTTCAT